>CAKALU010008147.1:40141-59576 GCA_916700995.1 Hozukius guyotensis | reverse complement strand
GGGTGGTGCCCCGTTTATTATTGATGTTTATTGATAATCTTTATTAATATTAATAATTCTATTATTATTTATTAATTAATTTGCTAATAACCAAAACCAGTTACAGTAGAATCCCTACAGGACGTATGTGAGGTCACAGTGACACTGTGTAAGAAACACTGTTATTCAGAAAAGATCTAAATTCAACACAAACTAAAAAGTTCATATAATGGCTAAATATTTTTATTTTTTTTATATCTAATCTTCTTATTCATATCAATTTTATATAAATCCTCAGACATTTATTGACGATACAAACTGATTATAATAATTATGTTTTTATCTTTGTATGCAACCACTCTACAACATACTGTCAAGGCTTATTTTCTGTTATGGACCAAAGAGTGAAATCTTTTACAAGCAACAGAATGTATTTTAGAACCAAATAGTACTTACGCTGAAATTATAAGTTGCAATTTGTTGTAACTAGGGCTGTCAATCGATTAAAATATTTTATTGTGATTAATCGTGTGATTGTCCATAGTTAATTGAAATGAATCGCACATTTTTTTATCTGTTCAAAATATAACTTAAAGGGATATTTTGTCAAGTATTTAATACTCGTATCAACATGGGAGTGGGTAAATATGCTTGTTTTATGCAAATGTATTTGTAGATTTATTACTGGAAATCAATTAATAACACAAAACAATGACAAATATTGTCTAGAAACCCTCACAGGTATTGCATTTAGCATACAAATGGATTGGACCAATGGATTCCTTATATTTTCTAGTTTCATATGATACCAGTATCTTCTCTCTTGAGCGTTACACCGCTACAACCTAAAAAATCGCAAGATGCGTTAATGCGTTAAAGAAATTAGTGGCGTTGAAACAAAGTTGCATTAATGTGTTTTTATCGTTAACTTTGATAGTCCTAGTTGTGACATAATATGTTAATGGCCCAGACAAGGCTAATGGGCAACACACGTTGGCGGCATCACAGAGCTTTGCGTCGATTGACTGTAAAAACACAGAGGCAGAAGTGTTTCAAGCTACAACACAGGGGTGAGCCAGGAACAGATTTTACAAGTAATTGTTACGGATAATGTTTTTTTTCTGATTATATATCTGTAACACTGCAGGTGTGATTAAAGCCTGATCGAGAAACCGACAGTCTGCATCGCTGTTTTTAATATCAAAAAAGATCTCTCTGTCTCTCAGCGCCACTCACACGCTACATACAGTAAATGCTCTGGTAGACACACCATCAGTCTAAAAATGCATTCAGTGAAATAGCTGCTGTTATATCAGCTGATCCATCATGTTTAAGTATTCGGCCCTGATCCAAGTAGCCCACTGTGGATCAGGGTTTAGCATTGAGTGAATCCACTTTAAATATGAAGTGCAGCTCATACCAGCTATCATCACACACACTCACAGATAAAATCTCTTAACATCTGCCCTGTGATGAAACACAGCTGACCACAAGCTGAACGATTGAAACACCAGAAGCAGAATAAAAAAGCAAAGCTTTCCCCCTGAAATATTCTGCTATTGAAATACTTGAAAAACACCATGCTGAGTCTTTAAACATCAGTGTTAAATCCAGAAGTAGCCTACCAAAATCTCTAAAACTTCATTCCACAAAGAACAGATGGTCCAAATCTTCATCAGATGGTCAAAGTTAAAAGTTCCCATAAGTGTTTTACTACAGAATAACCATACAGAACACAGCCGGACCGGTGGATATTTCTGCATCTATCCAGGTGTGATGAATTCGGAGAGCGAATATGATGAAATAGCTTCTTCTTTCTTTTTTTTTTTATGAGTTGACACACCCATGCTTGCCCTTAAGACTAAACAAAGAGTTTCTGACTTCAGCTATCCAGCTGTTCTGAATCTGTCCATGGCATTGTATTTGTGACAGATTCATCTTTGAGTACAAAACCAACTCATGTGGTGCTTCCTCAAATCACCAGTCAAATGTTGTTGCCATGGAAAAAAAGTCCTTCCTGGCTTGATGTTAAAAGCAGATACTGTAAAAACTCCTTGTTTTTGTCAGAAGTATCATCAATTCACTTTTTGTATTGACACACATCAATATTTCACTACATACTGTATGTGGCAGGAAGGCAGGATTCACCGACCAAAAGTACAGCAGCAAAAGCAAACAATATTTTTTTTATCTACTGAATCAATGGAATTCACTCCCGCAAGAAAAAAAGCTCTAGTTTTAAGATATCATTGAAAAAGCATCCTTAGAATAAAGACTTCATTAAGCACTACTTATTTTCTCATAGCTTGTGTGTGTCTTATAGTGTTGTATCTAATGCTCTATGTAATGTTACATTGTACGTACGTCATAGGGATGGATATCATCATCTAATTTGTTAATTTAATATCTGATATTGTGTGTTGTATTTTCATATTAACTTAAAGGTGCTCAACGCCTCCACACGGCTCTCAGCTAATGGTGAAAGGGGCTAGTGTTTACCGAGGGGGGAACAGGAGGGTGAGCGCTACGTTTCAGAGACGCCGCCGCCGGTCGGAACGGCGTTATCAGCTGTAACCATCGCATGAGCATAGTGCAGAGCGGCGGACATGAGCTAGCCAGTAGGGCTCGCTCACATGCACTAAAAAGGCATGCGTGGCCGGCCCAGCTATGTCAACAAAGCACTGAGAAGGTTGGATTACAACACACACAGAGGGAGACAGACTTCATTCTCTGTTCATGTAGACATTACTCCTCTATATCTTTACAAAGCAATTTGCTGCTACATTAATGCTCTGGATATCATATAGAGAACCTTTAATGGACTTGCGCAGCATTGGACACAAAACCAGGAACACTTAAAATACACCTAAATGCAATTCAATACAATAAGTCTGAAATAAATACCTTCGAATGTTCCATGTCATATTTTGTATGCTACTTATCTGCCTCGTGGCTCTAAAAAAACTAACAAAGCACACAAAGTAGTGCCTTGGTCTTAATTTCAACACACATCAAACGCTTCATGTGCTCTTTGAGGTTGGGAAAAGGTGTTGTGAGAGGCTCTCCTGCTCTGAGAAACTCCTTTAATCCAAGCAGTATCCAGCAAATTTGAAAAACCCCGACAACATCTAAAAAACAGGTCGGCTCTTCAAGTTTAGCGACAGAAAAAATGTGCCATGTTATATATGGAAATACTCACTCGTATTCGCTGCACCTCCAAGAAGACAGCTCTTTGGAAGGACTTCTCCCAGATAGCCAGGTCCGTGGCCAGCTCTACCCTGAAGGTGTGGCTCTGGCCGTGGCCGACCAGAATACTGAAGCACAGGGACTCATTGTCCTGCTGCTCAGGCGAATGCTCGAGCCCCAAGTAGAGCCTCGCCTGGAGCCAGCAGTCCTCTGCCATCCACAGCTGTGACACAAAATTTTAATTATTACATGTCGGGGGTTGTAGATTTTGCTGTCGGGTCACTTTTTTTAATTGTGTAACTCAGTGGGTGGAATGAAGGGTAAATTCCTTAATTCTCAAGTTAAACAAAGAAACTTTCACTTTATACATTTCCTGGTTTGTGGATCCAGAATAAAACCTCAGATTCAGGAGAGCCCTGTTTAGCAGGCTCCCTGAAACACTATTCTATCTGATAAAAAGAGAAAAAAGCAGCCATCTCTACTGAGATGAAAGCTGCAGTGATCAAATTTTGAACATCCCCGATGCACATCACAGCAGCCTGCTCTTAACATACCTTGTGGACCTTGAAAAGAACCTCATAGAGGTTATATGTTGTTTCAGCTTGTCCCCAGTCAGCAGCGCTGATCTGAAGAAATAAACATAAAGGAACGTGAGATGAAGAGGCAGCGTATCAAAACAAGCTTTTTCTGCACTAGTTAGCAGCACCTCCTTATGCAAATACATAATGCAAATGAAAGCTAGGCAGGTGGCTTAGTTGTGTGAATGGCTGGATGACTGCCAGTGTCGGGGAACAAAATGGATTTATCCTGTTGCACTTAGAAGAATTTACATGAAAGAAAGTAACACAAAGACTAGGGTATCCCAATGGTGTAGCAAGTACAGACATGTATAGACACACAGTACTATTGTAGTAACACAACAACCAAATAGCTCAAGGAGAGAGATACTCATTTAAAGATCCCATATCAAATGATTTTTTTTTACTATAGAGTGACGGTAAAACTGGAACTTCCAGGTTTTGTTTCAGAAATAAGAAAATTCAAATCATCAAATCATTCAAAATCACATTGACATTTGTAATAACACAAATCCAATAAGAATCCCGAAGACATTTTGACACGTCATAGGAGAAAAAGCACAGGTAGTAAATAATAAAATTGATGGCTGAATTCCATTTAGCTGCTTTAGTTTCAGGGTCCTGGTATCATGCATGTGGGTCACTGTCATAGTCATGGCTTACTGGGACACTTGAATAGAACAGGGCCATTGTTAGTGTTACAGTACAACACAGTCTCACGGCAGTTTGTGAAGCAGTGACAAAATTCAATCTATTTGATTGGTTAACGTTGACATGAATGTCAATTTCTACTCCGGTCTTTTAAAAAATAAAACTACTTAGTTAGCTTTAGGAAAAGATTGCGGTTTGCCTTAAAATAACTCCGGAAGTGCTGTAACTGTACGGAAGTTACGTGACAAATAAATCGACGCTGACTTCTGGTTTCACACAGGACACGAACAGCAGTCTCCTGGGCGAAAGTCCAATGTTTTTTGACCCCACCATCCACCCCGACCTCCTCCGTATGTGGCGTTCGCCGTTCTTTATACTTCCAGGTCCACATTGCATGGGTTACATATGAATTGCTTTTGTGCAGACCATCACGGAAAAAATGGGAAATTTGTGTCTATATACATGAATCAATGCATTCAATTTCGTGACTATTACACGAACTGCTTTGCATCTGGGCTGTACAGTATTAGTATCACCTGTGTTTTTCCTTCTATGACAAGTTAAAAAAAAGGTCTGCAGTGAAAAAGAACTATGAGGCAACTCCATGAGTGATTGCAGCTAGCTCTGACAAAATCCAAGCAGGACGGAATTTTTTTTTCTTTAGACTGCAGAAGTTAGTGGTGATGTCACCAAGTAACACATTTGCATAATACCTGCCTAGCGGCTAGTTTGGCACACCCTCAAACAAAGCTAGTTAGAGCGGAGCTGGAGTGGATTCCGAAGAATTCCGTTCGGCTGACCAATCACAACAGAGTCGGCAAGCTGACCAATCAGAACAGACCGGGCTTTTTAGGGGGGTGGGGGCTCAAACAGATCATTTCAGATAGAGGGTGAAAAGAGGTGCTGCTGCACAACCGATTTGAGAAAAGTAAAGCATTTTTTTTGAACATTAAAGCATGTAAACATGTTCTAGTAGAGACCCAAAATACAAGTATGCACCTGAAAATGAGCAGAATAGGTCCTCTTTAATTTTTCTTATTAACCTGTACGAGTAGTAGTCACTGTTTTTGTATGCATGTCACAGGGCCTATGTTTATAATACATTTACAGTAATGTTTGTATCGTAAATATATGCATTTTTGAGATCTCTGAGAGACTTTGCATTTTAAAATAGTTATGTAAGTTTTACAGGGTGAATGCAGCTTTCACAGTACTTAAGTTACGTTTTTAAAACCCAGGTCTTTGGATCAGATAACCATATCTAGCTAAGGTGTGAAGGGATTATTTAAGTGGTGCTTCAAATATCTCTAGGATAAAATGAATGACTATGCTACGAGTTGGCAGCATGCGACACTGAGCAAATTTTTTTTACATAGCATGTATTGCACACTAACTAGACCGACAAGAGGCTACTCAGTAGCTTTCCTTTTCCAGGGCGTGTTTCATTAAAGCACATGCACTAATGCTATCCTGCTACATATTCAGGTCCTCTCTACCTCAGGGATACTTCCATATTTCAAAAAAGCCGGTGGACAGGTCTGGCATTTCAACTGCCCACCAGCTGCATAATGCTTCCAGTTCATGGCACCATAATTTCAACAACAATACATCCATTATGTTAAATACAATCCGTTAGAATTGTGGCTGCCGACTTCTCTCACCAACACCTCGTCAATGTGATTTGTTGGTCCCGTGTGGTTGGTCTGTGTCAAGCAAAGCAATATGTTTCATTTTTCGAAACTGCTCTGCATTCTGATAGACTTTACTGCTGCTCACACCTGCTCCCATCAGGCTTTAGTTATGTTTTTTTGTGGAGTGAAGTACTAACTTCACAGACTTTAGTCTGTTGCTCTTTTCCAATGAAAGTAGCTAGCAGCTCTAGCTCCAAAAGACCATAAATCTAGCGAGAAAGTTGCCAAGTCATTCAACACTGACAGTTACGTAACGACGTAAACAACAAGCAATTAAAGATAGGTTCGATGATGTTGGAAAGCTAGCATAATTTGAAAGAAGCATCGCCTCAGGAGCTAAGTCTAAACACACCCCCTCCTCTCGGGGCTCCTTCCAATGCAACGCCCCCCAGACACATGCATGAGCACCACCGCATCGCAACTACTTCACAGACACAGAGCGGAGAGAGGACCTCAACTCAACAACGCTACCTCATGACAAGTAACCGCGGCAGTGCTACTGAGTTTTCTCTTCCATTCTCCAGTAAACTTGCGGCGGCGACGCGCTTTGAGTTCAGGCTGGTGCACGCCGAGGGTAGAGTACGAGCAGGGAGGCATGTGATTGGTTCTTTCCAAGCGGACCGCGAGGCAGTGATTGGTAGACGTTTTTACAGGATTACAGCAGCTACAGATGACGGATCTTTTCCGTTCCTTTTTCAGAGCTCATAAGTAATGGATCGCTGTCGGGGTGTAAAGACCATTTCAAACAATATAACAAATAGTGCATACTGGATAACATCGTCAACCCTGCCTTTAACCTAAACTAATATATTTAGACTGTGGGAGGAAACCGGAGCACCCGGAGTAAACCCACAGATGAGGAGAACATGAACTCCTAACAGAAAAGTTTGCACTGAACCAGAACCTGGCTCTGAGGCATCAGTACTAACCACTAATGGTCCTGAAAAAGGGAAATAGAAGAATAAGACATTTAAATGATGATGAAATAAAACATTTAATTTCTTTTTTTTTGTCAGAGCATTTGATTTATTGATTGCTGTCAGGATGTAAAGAGAATTTCAACAAATATAACTAACAGAAAAATGTTTTTGAAGAACACTACCAACCCTGGCTTTAAGGCCATTCCTTTATGCTAACAAGTGTCTTTACAGAGATGTTGATGCTGGTTCAGAAAGAACAATATTTCTTTAAAGCAGATTACTTACAACTGAGTATGCACATTAGTAAGATTTGTTGAACAAATGGCTATTTAAATCCAACAAGAGTTTGGAAACTTTTGTACAGCAACATTGATAACTGAAGTCCCTGGAGGAATGCAGGCATCACTCACAATGCTGTTGAAAAATCTCCAACATTGATAGTTTCCTCTTTGCTGTGGCGCTGCCCCGAGCAGAAGGAAAGCCGGCCCGCCTCCACACGGGCCTGTTTGATGGTATCAACAAGCTCAGTTTGAGAGTCTCCGCTTAAACGACTCGTGTCCCTGCCATGGAAACCATCAGCTGGAGTTAGCATCTTGAAATCTTGTACACAGCAAGAAATGTAGACGGGGGAATTGCCAATATGTGCCGAACAGAGAGCCGTCTTATTCTGACACAGAGGAAATCATCTGTGAGCCTGTATTGGAGACTTGAGCACATTAGGGAATATAGAACTCAAGATGCAATGCGTTCCACAGCGGGCACATAATCCATGTTCACTTACGTCACTCAGTGAGTTGCATCAAGCATTCACATTATCCTGGCGAGATGAGGCTGTGTCAGTGACATGTCAAAGTGCAGGGTTGGCAGAATTCTCCAGAGGAAATGGACCGCTGGCTCAGAAACAGCTGGCCGACCCTCTTAGCTCTGTGTCACGGAAGATCCATCTTACAGGAATAGTTTGGCATTTTGGGACATACGCTTATTTGCTTTCTTGCTGAGATTGAAATAAGATCAACACCACTCTCATGTCTGTCTGGTAAATATGATAGCCAGTAGCCGACTAGCTAAGCTTAGCAGAAAGACTGGAAACAAGGTTATATCTTGATTGTTTCTTCTGTACAAAAACTGAAGTGTAAAAAAGTCAACAACTGATTTTATGGGAGATTACATGCCTGACAATCTCTTGGCCGAGCACAGTGGCTTCTTCGTCTTGTTGTCACCATGAGGTTGCCAGGCAACCAGCGGAGACTGCAGGAAGTTCCTTTGCCCAGTTTTGCTAAGCTAAATTATCCATCTGCAGGTGGTAGCTTTATGTTTACAGTACAGAAATGATCTTATCATCCAACTCACAGCAAGAAAGCAAATAAGAATATTTTACAAATTGTCTTAATATTCTCTTAAACTTGTAAACTAATCAGATTAGACTCTCGGAAAGCAAAAAGTTAAATCGTCGTCAGACGATAGCCGACGGGTTCCGAGATTGCATTTCGGCCAATGAGTTCAGCCTCTTTTGCTCTCCACACTGACCATTTACCTGCATGCAACCAAAGCCTGCTCAAACATGACTGGTCAATACTACTCGGACTACAAACGGACTACAAACGGAAACCAGAACGCTTCCAAAACCAAAATCTTGTGCCGTTGCCTGCAGATTCTGCATTCATATGCATGACATCCGTTATATAGGGATGAAACTGGAAGCAGCATCAT
The DNA here is from genome assembly GCA_916700995.1 of Hozukius guyotensis. Lineage (NCBI taxonomy): Eukaryota > Metazoa > Chordata > Actinopteri > Perciformes > Sebastidae > Hozukius > Hozukius guyotensis. Next base: position 50,861 of record CAKALU010008147.1, on the reverse strand, counting down.
ATCCTTGAGATACTGAATAACATCTTTCAGGGCATCCATCACTGTTCTGCTGTCACTGTCACCATAAGGTGAGAGGTCCCTCTTGAAAGACAAGGTCCTCCAAATATTACAGTTCATAGAACCTCACAGAGAGTGATAGGAAACACGTGGGAGTTGTTACAGGTCCCCAAAACACACAGTCTGCTCTTATTGTGCAGCTTAGAACATGATTGAAAACCTGCTGAGGACAAAAGTCTGTTTGGGGAACCTTCAAAACAGAGAAGATGAGCCACAACAGCTTGTCAAACAGTGTTAAAGTATGACGAAAGCTCTCCAACGGGAGGAAGGACAGACCAACAGAGACCGAACAGCTCATAATGTGCACAGCCCACCTTGGCACAACAAATCACAGCGTCCAGAGAGTAAACATGATTAACCTGCGGAAACACCTGCCAAATGAAGTAAGAAGATGAAAGAGGCACACTCTGGACTACAGTGTTTTTTATACTAATGGGAGCTTATGTCATATTGCAAACAAACACAGCACAAAAGGCTAGATTCCCTTTGTTCACCAGCCCTGGCAGTCAGGCGGAAACATTTTACGCTGATACTGGACCTGTATTATACATCATCTGTTGGCCACTTTGGATTTCTCTCACACCACTTGTAGATAGGACGCATTTTCTAAATTATACAGTGAAGTTTTTGGTTTCATTGCACATTTGATCTGTTCATCCCATTTTAACAATACAGAAGAATATCATTTAGGCAACATACTGTGTCTCAGAGGCTTTCTGAGAGGCTAACCCTAAAAGGATTTAATTAAAGTTGTATTGGTGCCAGTGGAGAATATTAAGTATCTCATTGTACAAAACTTGCAGGCTCAGAGGCTTTTCCACCCCTGGCAAGTGTACAAATTGTGATGTCCTCACTGAATATGTTTTGGGCCAAAAATGGTCAAATGTAAACGCAATGAATATTGGATATATTGTATAATATGGCCCATCATAGGCTATAGTCTAAAAATATAAGTACTGGCATACCGTAAGCATGCAAAGACTCATTAAGCTCATTACAAAAACTCATTATACATGTGTTGTAATCATATTTAATTATTGAGGCTATAAAATCCTTGAGGGCATTCATTACTGTGACTGTGGGAACTTTGATGATGAGCTGCATCTTGCACCTTCTGTACAGTGGAAGACACTGTTTTGAAATTCAGCAAGGACAGAATGCAACCAAAAAGAGTGATTGTGTGACATTAAAAAGGTTTTTAGCAGGTTTTAGCAATATTTTCTATAGTTGCAACAGCAAGAGTACTATTATACTATTATATAATTTCTATAGCTGCAAGACTAGTAAGTGTGTAGTGTTTTTTAATTATCCAGCTGAAAAACCCATCCAATCATTTCATTCGGGCCAGATGAAATGATTGGACGGGTTTATTACAGTCCTGCGACACCCATAAATAAAACAAAAAATTGTTCTAAAATCTTTACCAACCATAGTGTACAACCCTTGTTTCACTGCCAGATAATCACCAGCCATGATAAACAACAAATATAAATACATCACCGGTTACTGCCTGCCTGTCTTCTCTTATTCAATTATAACTGAAGCATACAGTATTTTACAGATGCTGCCAACTTGTTTAAAAACACAGCCCATTCAGCACAATGGGGGACAATTACTGTACAGAATAGTGAGAAGCAGCATAAAGTCATACTTACATTCAGAAACTATTTAAAAAAGTGCCCGGAACACATTCTTATGCTGAGCTGAATCCACAGTTTTAAAGAGGACCTATTCTGCAAATTTTCAGGTTCATACTTGTATTTTTGGTTTCTGCTAGAACATGTTTACATGCTTTAATGTTAAAAAAACGCTTCACTTTTCTCATACCGGCTGTGCTGCAGCACCTCTTTTCACCCTCTGTCTGAAACGCTCTGTTTGGGCTCCTCCCCCCACCCTCCGCTGAAAAGCCCAGTCTGCTCTGATTGGTCAGCTGGCCCACTGTTGTGATTGGTCAACCGAACCAAACTCTTCGGACTCTGCTCCAGCTCCGCTGTAACTAGCTTTGTTTGAGGGCATACCAAGCTAGCCACTAGGGCAGGTATTATGCAAATGTGTTACTTGGTGACATCACCACGTTACGGAAGAAAGGACAGGACAGCAAGTTGTTTCAGGCAGTTCAGGAGCAGTGTTTCTGTGGGGGAAAGTAACTCCCTTTGGTGTGGACTTTAGGCTTTCTAACTTTGCAGACCTTTTACATGCACAAAAAAAAACTATATAACACACTAAAGGAAAGGAAAAATCACAAAAGCATAATAGGTCCTATTTAATCATTTACCGCAGTTTGAGTGCAAGTTATGTGATAAGCTTCATTTTTTTGGACAAAACCATTTCAAATGAGCTTATAAACCAGGTCTGAATGAGAAATTAAAAGTGTATCAAATCGGAAAGTGAAAGAAGACAAGTTACCGGGGGGCTTCTGAAGATATAAAAATATGGTCCTCTCAGTGCCAGGAACTTGAATGCTGAAGTTCTACCAGCGGCGCTACCCTCGGGGCTTTCACATGCCCAGCCCATGTGAACAATCTGCAGAGATGTAGAGGATGACATTTACACAAGTTTACTATTTGATAAAAAAGTTTAAAAAAATATACACCTAGACATCTTGCTCAGTCAACAGACCAGAATAGCAAAATGTGCATAGTCAAAGAGGTTGGGGTAAAGAACTACAGTGAGGCATCTTTGACGGGATACATTTATAAGACACCCCGCTGTACAGTGGTGCTGCAGTCTCAGCTGCAACGCAACGATTTACCTTTTATCTACCTCAGATTGACTCGGGATGTTTCTCTGCTTTCCTCCAAGCAGCATATCTGTACTGTATGTACTGTGCTGCTTCATCTGCTACACTCTATCTATACTATATCTTGTGATGAATAATGCACATCAATTTCTACATGCTGGTCTTGGCTCCTTCGCGACCATCTGACTGAAGTGTTCCAAAATGTTTCCAAGCTGTTCATTGCCCTGTGGATGAATCTAGAGCTGCCAGGACAGCTGCGGTTATATGCAGATGATGCGATTCTGTACACCTGTATAACATTCCCTGCAAAGAAGGCTGTGAGGTAACAGCTTAAACAGGGATCGCCAGCAAATCCCTTTCAGACATCAATGTTTAAGTCCATGATACTTCAAGGAACATTTTTATTCTGGCCTCTCACAGCGTTCTCTGTCTGTATCTCTACTAGCACTATCAAATCAAAAAGGTATACTTAGAACTGCCAGCAGTGATATACTGTAAAGTGACTGTTTGCAATTATGTATCTGGTTTAAAATATGTTGGACTTGTGTTGAGTTAGGCCAGTGTCAGCATACCTGATCATCTGAAGAGCAGTATTTGTTGACGATCTTTATCTGTGAGAGAAATAAAAACAACAACAATACATGACATATACAATTACAAAAATGTATTAAATATATTACATAAGGTATCCCGACCCCTTAATGCCTTGTTTCCACACAGTTTTTTGTTTTGTGTACATAAATCCGTACAGGCTAGTATATGGATTAAGCCCCTTAGTGTCCAACGCAAGGCAATGCATATCTTTACGGATGGATACAAATGCCACATACATTTTTATACTGTATCTATGAATTACTGTCTGTTTTTTGCCGTCCAGTCTAGACGAGTCACATTCATAACATTACATTTTTTCTAAGTGAAAGGTTTGACGGCATATTTAGCATGCTAGCTGTGCAACACAGAGTGCATATAGTGGTTCATACGTCTTAACAAAATAATTCACAAAATTGATGAATATGCCAGTTTCAGTTTGATAATTTACTAATTCAGACAGTGCATACATTTTGTCTGTTATCTGTCACAAAAGTAAAAAAAATTTCAATGTACTTGAGGCAAATTACTGCTACAACTTAAATAACAAACTGCATAGAATTACCTGGTAAAGCAGGTTTCACTAATCCTCTCTACTTACACAGTAGCGGCTTTGCAGATTTATCGCTTCTTAACTAGATCTCACAATAAGTGATGCACAAATAATGGCTAAAAATATATACAGTATGACATGGTATGTCTATAAATGTTTGAAAAAAAAGCGTTTTTTCTTCATTTGAAGGTTCACAGTCAACAGAAAGAGGATGCCACACATGAAAAATGTAATGCGAAAACCACCTTGAGGCTCCAAGAAAGTATAAAGTTATAGTCTCAGAAACAACGTTTACCTCTTCCAAAGTGCATCTTGGAGGTGATGATGATGAAAAATGTTGCAAACCAGTGCAAAACATTTTTGAGACTGAATGGACCCCTGCTGTGTCAGCATATCACACTCAGCATGATGGCTGCTACTGTCTCGCCTCACCTCAGTTACAAAGTGGAGGTAAATTGACACCTGGAATCCTTACATAATTAGGCGCTAACAAGATGCCCGATTCTTTCAGCTTTAGTCTCTCTAAGAGAACATCAAACAGCATCGAGTAGTCCTCCGCCCTGCCAGATGACAGTCATCCGCATTAAAAACACATGACGGACCCCGAGGGTGTCACAGAAGTCTATTTAAAGGTTGTAGGTCATTAAAACAAAAGTTCCACTCTCTCCCAAAGCGGGCGCACAATTACATCCTGATTGGCCATTTAGCAATCACACTCCACGTCCGTAATTAGGTGATGCAGGCATGAATTAATCACACTTTTTAAAAAAGGCAGCTGTGCAATCGACGAGCGCGGGCATACAGTACGTCTGCATCCTTACCAAAAGTGCGTCACATCATCAGTGTGATAATCAAAGTGAAATAGGAGGAAATGAGAGAGAGGGAGAAGTGCACATGCCGAATGACTACTTTGCAGTCATTAATTAGGTATGAGAGAGGCTCTTTTTTGTCAGCAGAGGGGGAGAGGTGCCACTGTGACTCAATGAGTGCTTGTCAGGAAGGGTCTATTAAACCAATGCTACTGCTGCTGCCGTCTATGTGGCTGTGAAATATTGAAAGGGGAAAATACATCGAACAACTGTGGGCAAAATATATTTATTACATGTTTCTATGTTTTCTTTATTAAGATGGACCACAAGTGGATGATAGGATAAAATCCGCATATCTGACATTTTGTAATTCCATAAAAACTAATAATCTGGCCATTGTGATTACTTGACCACATGAGTTCAATCAGATGATATAATATACTAGGCTCTCTAAGAACAAATAATAAACTGGAAAACGACTACATTACACAATGGTACTGTATGCAAGTTTTAAAATTATTAAGTTACTGTCCTAAGAGTTCAACCAAGTGCTCACTTTTGTAAAATGATCACAAATTAGGGCTGTCGAAGTTAATGTCATAACGCCTTAACCCAAATTTGTTTTAACGCTACTAATTTCTTTAACGCATTAACACAACTTGCGATTTTATGATTGTAGCAGGCTCAGTTTTAAAGCTAGACAGAAGGTACTGGCATCAAACTAGAAAATCCATTGGTACCAACCATGTCATACTAGCTTGTCGGGAAGGAGGCTAAATAACGCTCCAAACTTACGCTAAATTTTGGCGAGGAAAAACTGTCATGGCCATTTTCAAAGGGGTCCCTTGACCTCTGACCTCAAGATATGTGAATGTAAATGGGTTCTATGGGTACCCACGAGTCTCCCCTTTACAGACATGCCCACTTTATGATAATCACATGCAGTTTTTGGACAATATTTGTCATTGTTTTGTGTTGGTAATTGATAAATAATAATAAATATATACATACATTTGCATAAAAGCAAGCATATTTGTCCACTTCAATGTTGATAAGAGTATTAAATACTTAACAAATCTCCCTTTAAGGTACATTTTGAACAGATAAAAAATGTGCGGTTAATCACGATCAACTATTTTAATTGATTGACAGCCCTAGTTATTGACTTTAAAAGACCACAAGTGAATAAAATTCACTATCTGAAACATTGGAATTCCATAAAAACTAACAATCTGGCCATTGTGATTACTTGACCATATTATATACCAGATTCTTTAAGAACAAATAATAAACTGGAAATCGACTACTTTACACAATTAAGTAATTAAGTTACTGTCGTAAAGGTTCAATCAACTACTCACATATTTAAAATGATCACAAATGCGTGAAAATCACAGTATTTTTCTTTTTACCTTCATTTTCAATAAAGACTCACGGGAAGATCCGAGCAAGTCTCTAATGTTTAGAGATGGACTTACATTCTCCTGTGTCAGGTCATTGATATTTGTAGATATTGCTTGGAGCCAGTCAGTGCTTTCTGCCGCAGTGCAAAATTGAAGAATATTGGTGCTGGCTCCATCGAAGGCGAAGACTTCAAAACAGTTGTACCTGGAGGAGAGTAGAGGTCAAAATTAGACAGGCGTGGTGCGGAAGATTGAAAGACATGGTGCACGAAGTGAAGCTCGAGCAGCTCGTTACTTCTGTTGAGTTACTTTAGGCGCTAAGAACTGCTGCATTACGTGCAGTAGAACGTCTTTCATGAGCTTGATGGGCTTTTGACACCTAGTTCTAAGAATTATGCTCTGGAGAGGCACTTCATGAGTCCTTAAACATCCTGAGAAAGCCGGTCAGATTTGTGTGATGATATTTCTCTGATCACATCTTTTCTGCGGTAAGGTTAGAAGTGATTTTAGAATGTAATTTAATGTCCCTACAAGGTAAAAAAGCAGAGCTCGTGGCTCCAATTAAATAGGAAAAAAGAAACTCTCTGTGTTTAACAGTGTGGGAGTGGACATGAATATACTGGAAGTTGTAGCTGAAGTCAAAAGTGTGAAGGAATAGCTCAGCATTTTGGGAAATACGTTTTCAGGAAAAGCGTTAGATGATAAGATTGATACCACTGTCATGTCTTTACGGTAAATATATCAAATTGACCGCCCTAATTTTAACACATACATATACGGTTTATATCATTTAAACTGAATAAATCCTGACAAATCTATTAAACAACAACTTAACAGAACTGAAGAAAGCCCCCTGCATGACATCCCCAAACGGGCTAGGAGATGTCAAAATAATACACCTTGCAGTTCAGGATGAGAAAGCGTCACTTCGCAAACCATTTACAAGAAGGAATGATGATTTTATCATTTTTACAGCACAAGTTATTTTGTATTTGGCATCATTTGGGTCCATTTTCTGGATTCCGTCATCTCCTTGGAGTGCCTCGAGGTTAAGCGCAGTGCTTTTCTGACACAATCAAATTTCTCAGTAGGCGCGGTGTTGATGAGGTCATCTAAAGAAAGATCGCACTCATCAGCAAAACGCCACACTTTTTGAACATTTCATTTCAATTCATTTGCACGATGCTGATACATTTAGCCTCAGAGATAGTTGTCATTAAACATGGAAGCACTTTCATTCGACGGGGTGGAGAGTTTGCGACATTATGGGGGAAATTTGTAAAGGCTAGAAGAACATTAGTACCACACGAGAAGTGGGGAGATGTTGTCGAGGTACGTGAGGTGAAGGCTGATAAACACAAAAACAATAGACAGCGTCGAATACACAGTATGAAGAGGGAAATCCTGTAAGACAGCTCCTAAAACCAAACCATTCTCCCCTCGCTCACACACTGCAGCTCCTCAAGGTTAGATGTTACAAAGTCAGCACTCCTAACAAATCCTCTGGCGAGCATGACTTTCATACTGTATCTGCAATCGGCTTGTTAAAATCTTATGTTCCGCTGCCTGTGTACTGACCCAGCGGCTCTCCAGGGGTGAATTTCACTGGACTTAAACGTTGCATTTTTTTTTATTAAACAACGGTGCAAATTCTTTCTGTCAGTGTGCTTGGCCAAAATTAGCTTCATGCTGCGATTTGTTCGACTATAAAGCATCACTAATAGATGTTCGGGAATTCTTTTTTAAATGTTTTGTCTCGCTAAACATCTCTTCTTCGCTTTCATTGAGTATTGCCGAGATAAAGTGAGCAACTGATGGAATGACATTAGGCAGAATCCACAGTATATCCGTTAGATCCCTTTCAATTAATGCAAACCCCTTTCGAGAGCACGCAGTAATGTGAGGGGGGGGATGTGAAAAGGGATGAAAGTGCAATGAATGAAGAGCTCCAAAGGCAGAGATTAATCAAAGTGACAGACAGCTGGCGGATCAACGTCAGGAGAACACAACCCTGTCAGAAGTAGCTGCTGAAGCGCCCATCCACCTTCAGTGAGCAGGACTGAAATTCTCACTGAGAGATGGGATCTATAGGGAGAGTGATTCTTTTTTTACATCTGCACACCGCTCCCAGCGGCACAAACTACTGCATGCTGACTCGGCAGTAATAAATCCATTGAGACGGACCAGTATCACCTGGTCAACGAGCAGGATGATACATGACAAAATATACAGTACGGGGAGGAAAAAGTGTTTTTTGGAAGGAATCCAACATCCAGCTGTTAGTTATAGTGTGAATGGCAATGAGAGGGAAAATGTGCCATGTCTACTGATTAGTGAGGCGGGGAAATAGGCAAGCTTTGGGGCATTTCGTTTTTTCAGCATAATTAATGACAGAGGCGTGTTTACTTTTGAAATGCAGAGATGTAAGATCAACTTTGAATCCATGCCATTGATCAAACTAGTAGCACACAGCTGAAATGTAAACATGGGACTGGATCATCAAAGCCCAACATCATATTCTTTTAGTTAAAGGGGACCTATATTACGCTTCCCCCCCCCCTTTCTTTTAGTGTGTTATATAGCTTTTGTGCATGTAAAAGGTCTGTGAAGTTACAAAGCCCAAAGTCCACGCCAAAGGGAGTTACTCTTCCCCACAGAAACACTGCTCCCGCCTTTTCTTCCGTAACGTGGTGATGTTACCAAGTAATACATTTTGGCTAGCGGCTAGTTTGGCACGCCCTCAAACAAAGCTAATTAGAGCGGGGTTGGAGCGAAGAGTTTGGTTTTGTTGACCAAACACAACAAAGGACCAGCTGACCATTTAGACCAAAGTGGGCTTTTCGGGAGGGGGCGGGGCAGGAGCTCAAACAGAGCGTTTCAGATAGAGGGTGAAAAGAGGTGCTGCAGCACAGCCGTTATGAGAAAAATAAAGCGTTTTTTGAACATTAAAGCATGTAAACGTGTTCCAATAGAATCCCAAAATACAAGTATGAACTTGAAAATAAGCATAATAGGTCCCCTTTAATTTCAATATAACTGATGGCTACTACTGTATGACTGCATGCTTTTAGATAAGAAACTATTCATTTGTAAGTTTCCTTCCCTTTCAAATAGATCCATTTTGACAGCTGAAACAAAAGGCTGAGAATATCTCACTGTCAGAATGAATTGAGCTGGTCTGACACCTCAGTGTGGCCAGGAGAATCTGTGCAAAGGAAGGAAACAAGGCCTGCTCTCTGCTTTTTCACTGTCAGCTATCCATATGGCCTTGTTTTCAGACTCCTTTTATGTGTATATACACACATGAACAAAAGAACAATTCCCCAGTTCCCCTCATGGATTGGATTTAAATTGGATAATCGAGAGGAAAAACTTTGAGAAAAACTATTTGTCATCCCATCTGGGAGTATATGCACTAACAAGGATCACTTGAACATTGAATAATCCTACAGCTACAACAACAACAACAAGGTGTGCAGAGTCCGCATCAACATTAGATGAGAGTCAACAATACCTTCCCATCAACATTAATGGTAGCTCCTCATACATTAGCCTGGAACTGGGAGTTATAATAGTGATCACAACTGACTCTTCCATAAGGAATGATTGGTGGCTTTAAGGTACTTTGAGGAAACTTTAAAGGGGTACTATGCCCATTTTCAAAATTCATACATGTTATTCCTTATGGTCTAAGACAGTCCAAAAAATATTAGTAAATGTGAACAACTATCTCTCAAATCCCCAAAAATCTAAATCCTAAAGTTCAAACTAGTGATGTCATCGGGTATAAAGTCTGGAGCTGCTCCAAATGAATTGGGGAGAGATGTTCTAGAAGACACTGAGAGCACAAAGGGGAATGGTCTGAGTATATGGGAACATTTTCTGTTTCACAAACTGAGAACACTAAAATAGAATAAAACTCATTTGGGTATAAAAAAAAAGAAAAACAAACATTCTCCCATTCGTTGTCTACGGAGCAGCTCCAGACTTTATACCCTATGACATCACAAGTTTGAGACTTACTTCTCTGGTTTCTGGCTTTGAGAGCGAGTAGCTCATGTTAAAAACTAATTGATTGAACTTTCCTAGGCCTTGGATATAACATGTTGGAATTCTTAATTTAGGTGGTGTTCCCCTTTAAGCCTTTTACGTTCCAGCTGCAAATGTGCTTATTTACCTATATTAGAAAAGCTTTACAAACATAATACTTTCTGACAAATACATTAGACTGATCAAGTTTACCTAAGTATTAAAAGTGGGGCTGGAAGCTTGGTGACGCAGTGACTAGCTACTAGCTAGTCGTTGAACTGGGTTTAGCTGGGGAGCTAACCAGCTGAGCTAGCGCTAGTCCGACACAATAGTTCCCAGAGCTTCGCTCTATTTTCTGCTTGCTATTGGTCAATGGTGCGAATTAGCTTGTTTAGCCATCCATCCATCCATCTGCAACCGCTTATCCCATTAGGGGTCGCGGGGGGGCTGGAGCCGATCCCAGCCGACATTGGGCGAAGGCGGGGTACACCCTGGACAGGTCGCCAGTCCATCGCAGGGCTGACACATAGAGACAGAC
>CAKALU010008147.1:0-39620 GCA_916700995.1 Hozukius guyotensis | reverse complement strand
GGGCGAAGGCGGGGTACACCCTGGACAGGTCGCCAGTCCATCGCAGGGCTGACACATAGAGACAGACAACCATTCACACTCACATTCACACCTACGGGTAATTTAGAGTCAACAATTAACCTAACCTGCATGTCTTTGGACTGTGGGAGGAAACCAGAGAAAACCCACGCTAACACGGGGAGAACTTGCAAACTCCACACAGAAGGGCCCCAAGCCGGATTCGAACATGCTACCCCTAGCTTAAACTGTAACAAAACTACTTGGACCATATGAACCATATGAAAAATGGATGGGCACACATGTCTATTTTAAGATGAGATGTGATCAATAGATTTGAGTTTGAGAATTAAAAGCATGAGTTTCTTAAACCAGTTTGAAAAAAAAAAAAAAAAAAAGCAAATTTAATGCAAATGGTCCAATAAATCTGATCAGATTTGAAAGTCTGATCTGACTATTAATTAAAAAGAAGAAAAAATATACATAAACTAAGTAAGAAATAAAGTCCCTTTGCCAGTTTGCTAACTGGAAAATATTATACAAATTATGAAGGACTTGCATTTTATACTTTTTTGAGATCGTATTCCACTCATGCAATGAGCCCTTCACATGATTAAATACTGTGATTGAAAGGTATAAAGGAGCACTTGACCTCACACTTGTGTCAACAGATCTAATGTCCGTACAGCAGAGGTTTATTTCCACACTGTGCTATCAGTGATGAGTGATGTGACTTTGAAAGGTTGCTGCATATTCCATAAAAAAAAAAACAGTGGCCTAGCAAGTTAAAGTGCCAACCATGAATCCGGGTTGGCGTCCGGCCGGGGTCCTTTGTTGCCCAGCTCCCTCTCCCCTAATCTCACAACTGTCATCTCTCGTCTGTCATGTAAACAAAGGATCAAATTCACTTGTGTTCCTGGCAAATGTAAAAGGAAACAGAATTTTCTTTGTTGAAGGTATACACCCACAACAACCCTTGAGGCTGTGTTCTAATACATTTCGAATTGTTTTTCATTTGACACGTTATTTTGTATATGTCATTGATGAAATGACATTTCTTTTTTTTCATAGATGATAACAGTATTACATCAAGAACAGAAAGGATTATCATAAATTATACAAACAAACAGTAAGTCTCACCATGTTCCTCTGAGATCATGTTGTCACAGATTCTCAGCTGGACCCCCTGTTAACATCCACACTGATCTGATCTGTATTAATGCATTCTGATACACCCATGTCAGCCATGTTTTGCAGGGCAAACTCTGATATCGACGTGCTCTCTGCCTCCAGGGCTCCTTATTGACTGAACTCTGCTATTCCTGATTCAGGTTGTTGGGGTTTAGTGTGACTAAGCTCCAAATCTCATCAATACATTTCTTCAATATTTCCCTCTGCACTAAGCAGTCATTACACTGTTGATTGGACATCTGGCAGAGTTAGTATGACAGGTTTGTTGCTTTATCCGAAGAAAGCGGAGTCCTAACTGAGGTATTTGAGCACTCCTCACAAAGTCATGTGCACTGTGCTACAGATGAAAAGCAGCTGTTTTACCGTAGGCTGATATAGTGATACGGTAGTAGTGATACAAGTGAGTATATTTACTTATGTTACCTTGTGGATATATTTTAAAGCTTTTAATTTATTCCATGACAAATTATACATTTGCTTTTGCTCACTTGTTTAAACTGTTCAGTGCTTCTTCAATTTGTTATTATGTTAATGACTGAATAATTGGCTCAAAGGAGAGAACCAGTGTTGCTATTTAGGACTTTAAAAAAAACACAGAAGAGAATATATTTGTTTTAACTAGTGCAGTGCCTATTCGGAGCGAGTGCCCAACCGGAGCGGGCCGATTGCTTGGCCCCCCAGAAGTGCTGCTTGCAGCGCCGTCGTGAACCGCGGTATGGCTGCTTGCAACCGCCAAGTGAAGTTGATTGGATGAACGGTTCTCGAGATATGCGAAGGGCAGTCATATATATATATATGTATATATATATATATATATATATATATATACATATATACTTGTATATATATATATATATATATATATATTTTTACGTGCAATTTTATATATATATATATATATATCCACGACGGCGCTATATATATATATATATACACAGACAGAGATTCCTTCCTTTATAGTTAGATGATGCCGGTACTAGGGCTGCACGATTATGGCCAAATTGATTTTATTTTGATCAATATTGAGATCACGATTATTTATCAGGATTACTCATTGATTTTAGGGACAACATATTTGTATTGCACTTTCACATTTAAATAAACAGAACACTGCTTTCACTTCCATGTTGTGCCACAGTCCTGTACAAATCTTTTTCATCAAAATAAAACTGGTCCTTATTCACAGTGCATTTCCTAGAAGCAAAATGAAATTGTACCAAAACATTTTACCCAAAATAAAACCTACAGAGCACTTCACTTTCATATTGTGCTACATTCTTGCTAATTCACAAATTGCTGCATCAAAATAAGACTTTAAATAAGGTTATTCTTCACCTGAATTCAAAGGATTTTCGTTTTGCCCATAAAATATACAGTGTATTGCTCGTCTACTCTGGACTGCAGCCGCAGCATTCAGTGAAGTTTTTCACAGGCTGTTGCTGTAGGTTGTGCGCAGAGCGGCACGACCGCTCCCCAAAAGTAAAGCCAAAACATGTTGATCGCCCCCCTGCTGGCTGGCTGTTGGTTTAGGCAGGGCTTGATTTGATATGCAACAGAATTTTACTTGAGCGGAACATGCATTTTAAACATCAATATTGTTGTCAATCATGTTCATTTAATTGTGGGAAGCCCACATTGTGATCACAATTAATATTTGGTTAATTGTGCAGCTCTAGCTGGTACAGCACCACCTATTGGCCAAATGGTCATGGCCACTCAGACAGACATCATATCTACACATGTCCACCAAATGTGATCACAATAGCACAAAGTATTCAGAAGATATGACATTTTTTGTAATATATATATGCCCTGCCCCCAACTGTGAGGACCAGCTATACTGAAACAAAACTGTATGCCACATCAAAAATCTGAAAGACTACATTTTTCGGCTTGGTCCAGTGGTGACGATTGCTCAAAATTTGTAGGAGTAGCAAAAAAAAAAAATCTGATTTGGACACAAAATGATGGAAAATCAATCTAGACGCAATGTGGCGGGGGTTTATATGGATAGATTCGTCAGGACCCCAAAAAATCCCGGAGGATTTTGTTTCTGAGACTTAGGGTTAAAGAGTTACAGGCCAAAACATAAAGTTCATTGTTATAGCGCCACCATCTGACCAATTTGCAACACATTTGACACTACACTCCCTTGGGTCCTGAGCAACACACCTGCCAAGTGTGAAGTCGATTAGATATGTGAAGGACATACAGACAGAGATTCCTCACTTTTATAGTTGCTGTAGATAGTTTTGTTTTAGTATACTTATTCTCTACAGTTATACATTGCACTGCTGCACTGACTCAAAAGTGCATCAATCGCATCAAAACATTTTTCAATGTACCTAGAAATGGTTCCATTAAATGTTTGTCGGCCTATTTATCCATGATTATTATTATGATAAATGCTATTATAATTGATATCATAATTACCATCATTATCAATGATACAACATTTGGTTGGAGCCCTCTCCTCTATTCTCTTACTCAAATGACTTTAGCACAAGTGTAACCACAGTTTAAATTTCAGCAGCCTTGAGCCGACACGTGAAAAACAAGTGTTGAACTGGAGCAGCTGTGCTGGAGCTGACTACATCCTTTCACCTCCATGGACAAAAGGACACCGTCTACCGTCTCTATATCAGCATCTGAAAATTCTCGAGGAGAAATTCAGACATTATTTTTCATCGGGGTTTTTTGAGCAGTTTGACTTGGTCCGTGACTCTTGGAGTTCATGTGCACTGGAAAGCTCAAGAAGGCTTGCCACTGCTGGCACAGAGGCAACTGGCAGAGAGCAGGGAAGATTGCACGTAAAAAAAAATTTCAAGACGCAGCTTTGGACATGTATTTGGTAGGGCTGTCAATCAATTAATCGCATGATTGTCCATAGTTAATTGCACATTTTTTATCTGTTCAAAATGTACCTTAAAAGGGAGAGATTTAATAACTAGGGCTGTCAATAAATTAAAATAGTTGATCGCGATTAACCGCACATTTTTTATCTGTTCAAAATGTACCTTAAAAGGGAGATTTGTTAAGTATTTAATACTCTTATCAACATGGGAGTGGACAAATATGCTTGCTTCATGTAAATGTATGTATATATTGATTATTGGAAATCAATTAACAACACAAAACAACAACAAATATCGTCCAGAAACCCTCACAGGTACTGCATTTAGCATAAAGAATATGCTCAAATCATAATATGGCAAACTCAAGCCCAACAGGCAACAACAGCTGTCAGTGTGTCAGTGTGCTGACTTGACTATGACTTGCCCCAAACTGCATGTGATTATCATAAAGTGGGCGTATCTGTAAAGGGGAGACTCGTGGGTACCCATAGAACCCATTTTCATTCACATATCTTGAGGTCAGAGGTCAAGGGACCCCTTCGAAAATGGCCATGACAGTTTTTACTTGACAAAATTTAGCGCAAGTTTGGAGCATTATTTAACCTCCTTCCCAACGAGCTAGTATGACATTGGTACCAATGGATTCCTTAGGTTTTCTAGTTTCATATGATGCCAGTGTCTTCATTCTAGCTTTAAAACCGAATCCGCTACAACCTTAAAAATCGCAGGTTGCATTAATGCATTAAAGAAATTAGTGGGGAGCAACTGAGAGCCGTGGACCAGGAGCTCTGTGTCTGCCTCTTTTTGCATATTTTTAAAAGGGTGGTGTGACTGAAAAAAGGTTGAGAAACGCTGGTATAGAGTATGTCATTTTGCCTTATCACGGGCAGCTGCCTGGGGCTTTAAATTGGATAATACCCAATGGAGGTGTCCAATAAACATTTCTAATTAACTCAGCAGCGCAGACTTCCATTATTTATTTATCATTATGTACCTGCAATTCTTGAATTGTGCAACACACCTTCAAGAGTAAGAGACTTCTGCTCAGCAAGAGTGCAAGAAATGATAAGGAAAATGGACTAAGGTGAAGAATTTCCAATTTAAATGAAAAACAATTTGATTAAAAAAAGATGAAATTAAGCCATCCATAGTTACCTGGACCATAAACACATGGTACCACACTTTGGTTTGAATAATATACTAATATTCACAGTTAAATTGTCACAATAAGGTTGGATTTAGACCCAAGTAAAATATGACAAAACTTGTAAAGGCGTTAATAATCTCTTCTTGTCAGACTTTGATAATAACAATTCTATAATGTCTGTCATGAGACACACAAATAGGAGTGAGCTGGAATAACTGAATGTGAGTCAGCTTTGTATATTAGCATGCTCTATGAGATCTGAAACTTACGACTGCCAAATGTTAGTAGCGCCATCTGTAATTTCTGTGAAACGATACACCTCTTAGGTTTCTTCGCCCCACAGTTTAGACATAAAAATTGCTGATTGAAAAAGCTTCTAAAGGAAAACAACTGTGAAACTACTGTACACATGAAAATCAATACAAAAAAGGACAGGCATAATAATCAAATGCATTAACAAGTTCGACCAGTGTTCTCACAGTCACACCTTCTGGGCCCGTGCCTCACAGCTGCGGTGACCTTTTAAGCCGTTTATGCCTGTGCATAGATATTGGCATTAACGTCCCCCTCGCTTTTAAATGAAAAGTGCCCGCTAAGCCAACAACTGTGCTCAGTGAACTGTGTACCTTAGAGGTGAATTATATCAAGCTGGATTACCCTTACCTTAATTGATCTGTGCCAGCTTTGTATCTGGAGACTCTGGCCATCAACAGGGGCAGGCAGACGGCATCCAGCCAGCGCTTCTCATACTTTGGTTCGTTAGCTGAGGGCGATGGGGGTGATGGAGCCTGCGTGGAATACATGAACAATGCAATGAGCTTCCTGCTCCCTTTTGATCATTGAAGGATGTGGTCAGGATGCAACACTTGCACCATTTACATGATCAAAGAATTCCTTTCTTAACTCGGGTTAATCAGCTATATAGTACCTAAACATTAAAATGACATACATTGACACTGATAATTGCTTTATGGACACCTGCGCCTGTTACCATTACCGCCTAATTAAAGTCCTGACCTGCTACTGTATAAACTGCATACAGTTCACTGCAGGCTTGTCTCACCTGAGGTTATATAATCACCTTCCAAAACACATTACAAACCACAGCACTAATTTTTCCCCATGCCTAATTATCAAATGTATTGTAATAAACTATTTTTTTTTTCTTGTATTGTGCAGTGGAGCACACAGCACAGCAATGACAGCCAGACTATATTTTCTACAGCTCTGCATACAAATGAACACATTTTTGTTGTAAATTGGCCTATTTGAAATGTTAGATTTCTCTCACGTTTTTCTCATCCCTACGGAAGCCCTGAGAGGCAATTTAAATTTTTTTTTTTTTTTTTTTTTTAGTTATCTCCTACGTACTAGTTTGCAACAATATAATACAATTCATGCTTTCATTCATAAAATTATAGGACACGCACTTTGCTGCTATAGCAATATCTAATTTAAGCTGCTGCCATCTCCAGACACGAGACACTTTACCCGCATGCCAATTTCAATCCAAAGTACAATTTTTGTATATATATTTTTTTATTTTAGTGCAGCTCTCTTGTCTTGTGTATTATTGTCCCAAAATATTTTATAGTTACAACTTATATCACTATTTAGTACCTCACGTTTTTCTCACACTATGGAAGCCCTGAGAGGCAGGGTGACATTTTTTTTTTTTTTTAGTTTATCTCCTACGTACGAGATATCATCTTCTAGTTTGATATAACATAATACAATTCATGCTTTTATTCATGAAATTATTATATCAGACTCCAAAAGTTTAAGGTTTATCTCGTAGGACATTACCCGCATAAAAAAAAAAAAAAAAAAAAATCACCTTGCCTCTCAGGGCCTCTGTACAAATAAGTAAATGGCTTCTCATCTACTGTAAGTGACAAACTCATCTCTGGCCACAGTAAAGAGGTTAAATCATGCATCATATTCCGCTACCGTACGAGATATCAGTTCTAGTTCTAGTTTGATATCATATAATACAATTCATGATTTTATTCATAAAATTATTATATCAGACTCCAAAAGATTAAGGTTTATCTTGTAGGACATTACCTGCAAAAAAAACAACAAACAAAGCACTTTGCCTCTCAGGGCCTCCATACACATCAGTAAGTGGCTTCAATGAAGAAACTCATGTCTGGCCACAGTAAAGAGGTTAAATTGCCAACCGTTCTGAACTTCGCCTTGGTTTATAAGACACACGGTCTACGCACTTTGGTTTTTATTAGTTGCAGCTTTCTTGTCTTGTGTATTATTGTCCATAAACACTTTATAGTTACAATTTATGTTGATGTATATGGTATTTACTACATTTTCCTGTACTCTCCTTTGGCTACCAATCAGGCCACGGAGCATATTGAGGCAGAAAAGGCAACAATACAAATCCAAATATGTGGAACAAGAGATTATTATAAAGAAAATATTAATAGGTTAATACAAACTAGCTATATCCAATACTAGTTGATAATAAAGTCAGCAGTACTGGCATGAATTTGCTGTGGATAAAAACAGACAGACAGCCTCTTGACATGTTGTGGTGTTATGAAGGTGTGTTTGGGAAAAATGCACTTGCTGTTTAAATTGATGGATTACATTCATTTTGGCAGCAGTTCGTCTCTGTGAGCTCTCCTTAATGGATTTGTGAAAACAGTGAGCCTGCAATATGAGCTTCTGACTGAGGCAAACACACAGGTGCATTTAGGCTTTTCATGGGCAGTAAATGAGCATTAGGAAAAGCTAAAATTGCAGCTTAAAAGGTGCCTAGCTTATAGCAATAATAAATGTGCTAATGTGGCATGGTTATGGGTACTTCCTGATGGTGGCGATACACATGGTGGCAAGCAGGACTTCAAATTAAATTAGAATGCACTTTACATCATTACGCTATCACTATAATGGCCAACACTTCTTTCCCTATATTAGCAGTCTACTGCTCATATCACGTCTGATAGGCCACTCTGTGCTTGTAAACAGTGGCTCACATTAAAACTATTTTGTGATAGATTTTTCTTTTTGATAATGGCTTGAAGGCTTCATATAAATGAAATTAAAAAAAGAGTGATTGCTGTATAACAGCGAAGACATCCTTTATAAAGAATAACGGCAAGGCAAATCTATTTGTATAGCACTTTTCAACAAGACAATTCAAAGTACTTTAGATAAGACATAAAAGGCGATAGACAAGAAACACAAGGAAATAAAAATACAACATAAAAAGATGTACATGAATATGGTAAAATTTAAGACTGAAATAGGTTCAAAATTAAATAGTGAAATTAAAAACTACAGTGCAGTAACCTGACCCTCCAGATTGTTTGTTACACAGAACCATGAGAAGCTGTCATTGGAAACTGTTTGGAAAAGGGCAGGCACTTTCAAAAAATACTTGGCAGGTGATTGGATGAACCAACTGTCAATCAAACTCCTGCCGAAGCCAGTCGGGAGAAGAGCAAAAACATGTTTTCCGTCGAGAAAAGCCTTCAGTGTCGTTCTCTGCTCTTCATTCAATGAAGAAATATTCTGCAGTTCTGATATAACTGATGCTATTTGCAGCATCTACGATAACCTCTCCAGGAGCCCAAATTTAATTATTTTTTTTAATTTAATTTAATTTAATTTAATTTAATTTAATAAAATTCAGTAGTAATGGTAGTCAGTTTCGGTAGAGTGTTTGGATCTGAACCCAGACTGAAACTCATCAAGAAGATCAGGTTGTTCTCATACTTGTAGCTATACCTAAGAAAAGTAATGCACTGTAATTCGTATATATATATCCCAAAAAATCAATTTGTATGTAATCCACGTAATTATGAACCAGGAAGTACAAAGAGCGACAAGCACCGCGTATGGAGGAGGTCTGGGTGCATTGGTGGGTCAAAAAATACCGGCCTTTCGACCAGGAGACATGTGTTCATAACCCCCGTGTGAAACCAGAAGTCAACGTTGATTTATTTGTCACATAACTTCTGTACTTAAGTTACGCCACTTACGGAGTTATTTTAACCCAAATCACGATCTTTTCCTAAACCTAACTAAGTAGTTTTGTTGCCTAAACCCAACCAAGTTGTTTCCTGTGAAAATGGAAGTTTATTTTGAAAAGCGTGTATGCATGTAAAGAGCGGACATTTGTCACGTGTTGCTGGACATTTGTAGGAAAACACACGCAAAGAAGATTGTTACTGGATAGACAGAAAAGGTGGTTGCTAGCCAACTCACAGCCTAACAGTTTGAACATGATGGCAAGGTTTGAAATGGGTCTGTCATCATTTAGAGTTTGGGGACAGAGTTAGATCTTTTCAGGAAAATAGTAACCAGGTAATACCAGAACTAAGAGATTTAATAATGCTGCTGAGAAGACAGCTTCAAAGTAGACTGAAGATTCTTTTGTGAGGTTGCCTAGAATGGAGTTTAGAGCAGATGTGGCTGGTTTAGAACTTGTAACAAACAGAAAAAAGTGCGTTAGAGCATATTTAAGGAAGCCGTTTTTATTAATATCAGTATCAAAGTCAGAATTGTGGCTTCACAGCACAAAACACCACATTGCGACATGTTTCAGATGCCTCTAAAATGGTTAAAAATGTGAAGGTTTAATGAAGCCCCCTCTGGGACTGATGGCAATGCATCAAAAAGCATTAATTCTAAGTATCCTGAAGCACAATATGTCGACAAAAGCTTTGATAGCTGGATGAGTGCCACATTTAAATGCGAGTCACGCCGCACTTAATGAAGAACAGATGCATTATAACACATTATCTAATGAGTTACAAGCTGAGGGATCAAATGAGTGAAGCTTTAGTGGCATCAAACAGTGAATCATTCCTGCAGCTAAAGATTATCTGTCAGCCCAGAAATCCCCAAACTCCTCCAAACAACGGCAAACACTCTGATGTAGACCCTGTAGCGTTATACGTACAGCACAGGTAGATGTGTTCATCACGAAAGAACCAAATCACCTGCCTTCCTCCTGAGTTCAAAATGGCTGAACATATTACCTGAGCATTAAAATAGCCTCCGGGTGGAATAGCGAACAGCGGAAAACTGCCTACCTTTGCAAAAGTGAGTCGCACATCATTGCTGAACTACAACGTGCAGACCCCTGTCAGCTCCTCACCAGTAATTACTACATTTCTGAAGAAAATTATCATCCTTTGCTCCATTTATGTCAACCCAGAGCAAAATGTTTTAAGTTGAGTCTCAAGTGGAGCGCTGCGGTGAGTAGGTGAGGTGGCAGGAAATTGAAAACTATCAGGCTGTCAGAGTGGATTACACTGACACAACCCCTGCTTCCACTGAAGAGCAGGAAAACAGGAACTCAGGCCACAGTGTTGTTCTTCGCATAGTTCAAACACTCCTCCGTGAATACTGATACTATAGAGGTGAACCGAGCGTAATTATTTGAAAGCATGTAAATGAATCGGGGAGGTAAATTGTGCGATGGCTGCAATGAAAAGGAAAACGTTATCAGTCATTTCAATGTCGAGAGAGGCCCACTGAAGACAAAGCTTAGTGAATTCTAATCATCTACAGACGGGGGAGGATGCTTAAGATGTGCGAGTGCTCGGAGAGAAAAAGCAAAAACATGATTGGACTTTTTTTATCAGCCATAACATTCTCTCGCATTGTAACAACAAGACACATTGTCGTCAGCGAGTCAGTCACAGTGGAAATCTGAAGACTCAATAAATCTGAGTGTGTATAGCCGTGCTAGTGGCTCTGTGAGGTTTTACCATAGACTGCGTATAAAGATGGACGACACGACAGCACCGCAAAAGTGAAGTCAAAACATCTCAATCGCCCCCTGGTGGCTGGCTGCAGTAAAGGCCATAAAGCCCACCTCCTCCATGTTAGCGGAAGGAACATGGGACAAAGTCAAAGCACACATCAAATATATATATTTCCCAAAGATGGTTTCTGTGATTTTAGGTATTTCTTATGACGCTGATGTATGATCAACTGTTAATTTTTCTGAAAAGTTTGGTTTTAATTAGTTATTTGATGCTATGAAAAGGGGATAAAAAGGGGATGAGACATCATGATTGACAGCTGCTCTGAGTGAAATAGTCGCGCAACCGAAGGCTTGGGAATTGTACCAGAGAGAAGATGTAACTTTAATTTTCCATAACTGTCGAGAGTCTGTGTAATAGAACATGTGTCAATTTTATCATAAATGTAGTTATAGAGATATTATGGTTAGTTCTTGTGTCTTTCTAGCCAAACGGCTACTGTGATGCTAACGTAGCAGCTAGGTGGCTCACGCTAGCAAGCTGTGGCCGGGCTCAGCTCATGATTGGCTCGGGGCAGGTGTGTGGGCGGGACCTCAATTCTGCGGCTCCAGGCCCCCGATCACTAGTGCACAGAATCTGGCTCCAAATTACCTAAAAAACTCAATATGGCATCTCCCGTATTCGGGGTATTTTGGCCTCACTTTTGTACAGTGGGAGGAAGTGGAGACGTCCATCTATATATACAGTCTATGGGCTGTAGTTAGGCACATTAGTGCTTTAGGGTAAATCCTGACATTAGCATGCTAACATGCTCACTTTGACAATGCTAACATGCTGATGTTTAAGCAGGTACAATGTTTACCATGGTCAACATTTTAATTCAGCACATTAGCATTAGCATGCTAGTATTTGCTAATTGGCACCAAACACAAAGTACAACTGAGGTTGATGACAATTATTTTAGAATTAGATTTATTTTGCAGGTATTTGGTCATAAACCAAAATACTGTACAATTTTTTTATTTTTTTTTAAATGACTTGATTGGGCTACTGTAGATGAGTTCAGTCATTGCCAAAGTCAATTAATTATCAAAGTCCTTCATGCTGAGTGGGATATGAATGTGTGTACAAAAACTTTCATGGCAATCTGTCCAATAGTTGTAGAAACACGTCACTAAAAACCTTGTGTAAACCTTGTGTTCACGCTGGGAGAAAAAAAGTTGTTTGTTCTGGCAAACATGAATGTCTGTCACCAAATCTTGTGCTATAATCCATTTAGTAGATGTTGAGCTATTTCAATGGACAAGTGAACACTTTTGACTTGGTGACACTTGAGGAAAAAGTCAGGGGATCACTTAAGTCACGAGGATCCATCCTCTGGACACCATCGATATCTATCTGAGCCAATTTGTATGATGTTCATCGAGATATTTCACTAAAAAACAAAAATGTCAACCTCAAGGTGTCGCTAGAGGAAATAGTCAGGGATTCACCAAAGTCAGTACCCAGATAGTAAAAGTTGCTAATTCTACATTGAGTTATGGTCAAAAAGGTTAATTGCTACAAGAGGTTAAAAAATTCTGCTTTAAAAGAAAGGTCATGTTTTAAACATTGAAATAATCAATATTGGCTCAATGTGCCATCTTTACTGCCAAAAATATTTTAAATTTAATGAGGACTGGGGAACAACCTTTTTAGAGTTTTGTGTGACACATTTATTTAAGTAAAGTACTTCTTCACCGTGATGCATGTGACTTGTTTGGTTTAAAATGACAATGAAAAAGAAATCATTAAGACATAAATGTAGTTTTGGAGGGGAATGGCAAAGGAGGGAGAATCGAGCCGTCGAATAAAAATGCTGCATTTAACTGCTCCAACTCATCATCTCGCCCTATAAATGTGGAGATGGAGTTATGTTTTAATCTTCTACCTGAGGAAAAGACAAGGTCAACTCATAGCTGCAGTATTGTCTTGACAAAGTGATCCATTGATTGTAATAGTTGTAATATCTGATGATCTGGCGGGGGGCAAGCAAACGGAAGGCTAGTATGCTTATTTAAAAAAAATTAAAAAAGAGAGAGAAAAGAAATACATGTAAGCCAACCAGAATTTTCCAGTATTTGGTAATGTGTGGATAGGTTGATTTTTTACAGTAAATATTTGAACTGGTGGTAAATGGTTTGTCACCAAATGGCATATTGAATGACACAGTAATTTGTAAGTCATTATGTGTGGAATAATAATGCCTTTGTTGCTTTTGTCCTGTCATGTGTACGCACACGAGTAAATATGCTACGCTCAGAGCTAGTGACGTAGAATAAAAAGTTAGAGAGACTGCTTATGGTGGGCGGGAGGGAGGTAGATGGGTCCAACAAACACAGGACTTTCAACTGGCGTTTGTGTCCCGAAGTGTTGTTATTTTGAAGTTATACGTTAGTGACATGTTTTCTGCACTTACGTTACGTTGTTTAAGTACGTATTTTACTTAGTTTACGTAGCCATTTCAAGCCCAACCATGATGTTTTTCCTAAACCTACATAAGTGCTTTTGTTTCCTAAACCTAACTGCAGACATTATCATAATTTTGTTGCCTAAACATAACCGCGACCATTTCATGGTAACGACGTGGCGTATTAATGATACGCAAAAAAAACTAAATGGGTTATCGTGACAATCGGAAATGTCCTGCTATTAATACGTCTTCCCATGTGATTGGGTTGAAATAAACTATTGTATTGCGGTTGCTGCTAAAAACAATGCCAGCTAGCATTAGGCTAATGTTAGCGATAAGCATGTCTGACGTTAAAATAGGTTCTCATCTTTACTCTCACTGGTGCCAGCAACCACCAGGCGTATGCCCTAAATTACAACAAAGTAATGTAATGTTCAATTTGATGAAAACAGATACATTTACTAGGTTAGGAGCAAACATGAACTCAAACTTCCTGCAGTTAGCTGTACTATTAAATGTCATCTTTGCTGGTTGTGCTCAAACTAGTATAATTATATCTGTTTTTATATTTTCAGATTTATATGCTAACCTAAGCAGTACACGTTTTGTCTATCAAAAGAACATAAAAAATATTTATCTGTGTAGTTTAACTTCAGGTCCTTGGGTGAAGGAAAATTCTTCAAAAACATTTTGAAGTCATCTTTTCAGTTAAAGAGAAACTTTCTGTGGGTTCCTTTTCAGGATTCATGTTAACAGTATTTCAAGCGGTGCGTGGACACCTCCTTTGAGACTGCTGGGAAATTCCTACATAACTTGCACTTGATTTGGTGAAGTGAAATGAATTTTAAGTAAAAAAAAAAAAATACATGTTTCACAATATTGTATGGTGGAGAGCTGCTTATGTCCTTGCTTTGCCAGCAATGGAAAATGTTATTTTATTTTGTATAATAACTAGGGCTGTCAATCGATTAAAAAACTGTAATCGCCATTGAACGCATGATTGTCCATAATGAATTAATCTCATCCATAGTTAATTAATCGCACATTTTTTATGTGTTCAAAATGTACCTTAAAGGGAGATTTGTCAAGTATTTAATACACTTATCAACATGGAAGTGGGCAAATATGCTTTATTTATGCAAATGTGTGTATATATTTATTATTGGAAATCAATCAAAAAACAATGACAAATATTGTCCAGAAACCCTCACAGGTACTGCATTTAGCATAATTAATATTCTCAAATCATAACATGGCAAACTCAAGCCAAACAGGCAACAACAGCTGTCAGTGTGTAAGTGTGCTGACTTGACTATGACTTGCCCCAAACTGCATGTGATTATCATAAAGTGGGCATGTCTGTAAAGGGGAGACTCGTAGGTACCCATAGAACCCATTTTCATTCACATATCTTGAGGTCAGAGGACAAGGGACTCCTTTGAAAATGGCCATGACAGTTTTTCCTCCTTAAAATTTAGCCCAATTTTGGAGTGTTATTTAACCTCCTTTGCGAGAAGGTAGTATAACATGGTTGGTACCAATGGATTCCTTAGGTTTTTGTAGTTTCATATGATGTCAGTATCTTCACTCTAGCTTTAAAACTGAGCCCACAACAACCTAAAAGTTACAAGTTGCGTTAGTGCGTTAAAGAAATTAGTGGCGTTAAAACAAATTTGCATTAACACGTTATTATCACGTTAACTTTGACAGCCCTAGTATAATTACAATAAGTGTTTCCTCAGGCGATACTTGAGGGAAAGTTAGTTTCAAAGTTTGCTCTACGGTCATTTTTGAGGCCGTGATTGTTAAGTATTTTTGCATGTGATGATATTACACTAAGTTTTGTTCACAAGCACATAATGTACATGTACAAATTCTGTCCAATACAACAACTGCAATCTAAGTGCATTACATACTGGACAGCTACTTTCTGTCCAACCCCTCAAGCCCTCCAACCAACCACTTTCTCTCTCTAATCTTCCAAGGTTGGACTTCCAAGGTGATCTACAGAAAACTGTTTTCCACCACTACAAACGGTTTACTGTCAGCTGCAGGTGGGAATGCAAGGCAGACAAGAGGACCTTCAAGGAGACAGTAATAAAAGACTGCTGGTTATGTGAGTTTGTACCACAATAAACTAGGGATCTGGACATGTATTTAATGTTCCGACTAGCCCCATTAAGACAAATTATAAAAATAATTATATTCGCTTTTGTAAAAGCCCCAAAACAATATTTTCTTATAAAAAAAATGTATGTTTTCTTTTAATCTTCTAATCATAAATATAAATTTAACAATAAATACTTTTTTTTGGATGTTGAGCAATATGTGAAACCACTTTCTAATTCAACTAAGAAAAAGGCTATTAAGACACTCAATATATGTTCTAATATTTTTGTTGAGTGTGATATACCCCTGGCTCTTTTGTTATTGTTATACTGAATGTGAATTATATGTTCTGTTGATTAATAAAAGAAAGAAAGTAGTAAAGATAAGTATCCAACTAGTGTAAAATAACATGACGTGGGTTGGTTTTCCTCCTGTCCTCCCTCTCCAATTTTGTTTGAGTCACCACCCGCCGCTGATACACAACAAGAAAATGTCAAGAGAATGTCAAGAGAAGGCCTGGTATCTTGTGGTTAATTAGTGTAACATTGTTTCGATATATCAAAATCCAAAAATTAATCCCAGGCATCCTTTAAGATAACGGGTGAATCGGATTAATTCAGCATCACTTGTGAGTGAAATGTGGCATTTATTCAACATTAAATGTAACAAACACTTTCAATTTGGTTGCAATGTTGATTCAATCATATTGTGCTTTCTGGGTTGGCTTCATCCTCCTGGGGACCATAAATGTCTGTCCAAAATAGTTGTACCGATAATTGTTGAGCTATTTCAGTCTGGGCCGAAAAAGGTAGGAGAGAAGGAACATGTGGTAAAACAGTGTGTGATGTGTATTATCTAATTGCTAGGTGATACATGCACGTAAGAATGAACAAACTACACAGTATTATTGGGCTACACATTGTGAAGCTTCCTGCATTACATGAGGTAAAAGTAATAGCGGTGTTCATTGCGGCCATGCAGCATTGGAGGTGTTCTTTTGTGATGTGGTATAGCAATTTATTTCTTGTTGTATCAACTGTCCCTGAACTTGCCTCCCTGTATTTTGACTTCTTTTCCTACATTTCCAGAATGAGTTTCGACACCCTCCGGTGAAACGCAGCTGGCCTTGCAGCATCCAGCAGTTTAATGTACAGGAATGGAGAGCGATATGAACATCAAGAAAGCAATGTATTTTCTGTCAGGAAGATGAGGGCATCACGCACCTCACCCCATTGTGCCCCTTGTGGCTGCGCTGCATTCGGGTTTATTGGGTCTGCTGTCAGCGGAGAAATTGCTGTCTCTTACTCTCTCAAACCATTTCTCCCGGTGTGATTGTTGAGCTTTAATGAAAAATGGGGAGTCCAGAAAAAGTCCTTCCTTACTTCTGAGGAGTCGAAAGCATTTACCGCTAATGTTTTAGACTATTAAAAAAAAAAAGTATCCTTTTTAACTTCAAGTGCTGAAAATATCTAATTTGTGGTGTCATTTGGCATTTTGAAAACAACAGAATAGTCCCAGGGACGCAAGAAGCATTGTTTATACCTCTTTATGACCGTTAAAATGTCTCGGGGTGTTTTTCTTCTTTCCTTAAGTGTTTTTTGAGAGCATAATCAAGGTTAAAAAAAAAAGAAAATACATCACCGACCACAGCCTTGGGCCTGGCAGGTGGCCTTGCAACATTACTTTGGAATGTAAAATGAAAAGAGTTGGCACACGGGAGGTCTAACATTCACTATATCTAAATCAAAAGGAAGATTTCAGCTTCAGCTGCTAGAGATGCCTTAAAGCCTCTTCGATCGTTTGCGAGTTAGCTAGCCAAGTGAGCACTCGAACAAGTGGGCGAATGATTCAAATTACAGACGCATCTTCAAGGCCTGCTGTGGTTACGGAGTTGTTCAAATATTTTCTATGTTCTATGAATACAACTACTAATTCTCATAACAAGTATACTTAAAAGGACATTGATATTATAATTTAAAAATAGACTACGAATTGAAGATTATTATTACGCAACAACAATTAAAGCATTATAAAAATATATTTTTTAGCCACCTGGGGGCAGCATAAAAAGACAAAATCACAACACTGACAGTATCACATACAGTATATCTGTTCTTATAAAGCTAATATGGCTTACGTGT
The DNA here is from genome assembly GCA_916700995.1 of Hozukius guyotensis. NCBI lineage: Eukaryota > Metazoa > Chordata > Actinopteri > Perciformes > Sebastidae > Hozukius > Hozukius guyotensis. The sequence goes on along the minus strand of CAKALU010008147.1, from coordinate 21,990 downwards.
TAGCAAACAGTTGCCTATTAACACATACACAGCAACATTAGCATTCATATGGAGACATGTTTATTGCCACTCGTCACTGTAATTCACTCTATATTTTGCTCGGTTTTGGTCTCCGCCAACCACTGAGAAAAATATGTGTGTCTTTAGCAGCTAAATGCTCTGCTATGTTTACCAGCTAGTTGCTAGCTATCTCGCTAACTGCGCTGGGCAGGTAGTGTAGAGTGGTGTTAATCATGGCCTTTTCATGGAAAACGGCTGGCTGTTGTGTGGTGTAATGGTGCGGTTCATACTCGGTTTTAGAGTCACGGCTCACTGCGAATTTGGGTGTCTTCATGAGGATCCATTTAAATTCTTTTATTTTGAAAAGACAGTGCCAAGCACAGACAAAATCCTCTAGCTAAGGAACATTTCAAACACTTCTGTATTACACTGTACAAACACGGAACAACAGGTCACAATAGGCTATAAAACTGAAAATCATCTCTTATGCTATGAAATTGAAAAACATAAAATACGGTTTGTATTTTCCTTGTCCCGGTGATTGGCACATCGTGGTGATGCTGTTGAAGGTGTGTTACCATGTTTTTCCATTCACATGCCCTACAATGGTGGCGCAACACCGAAACACACCATCGCCCTTGTCTGATACACAACAGACCATGACCCCCGTACCGTGACGGTTCAGTACGAATACACAAACCGTTACTGCCCTAGAAACAATGTGATGAGAGCAGTGAGAGTGAACCAATCCCGTTTAAGTTGCGGGCTATAAAACCAAAACAATGAGCTGACAGAGGCCAAAAACGCCCTGTAGAGCTCAGGGGAACTTCAGAGTTTGGTGGTGTAATTAACGTAATTGTCGTGAACCAGGAAATATAAATAGCAGCGAACGCCGTGTAGGGAGGAGGTCAGGGGTGGATGGGTTGATCAAAAAACACCGGCCTTTCACCCAGGAAACCGGCGTTCGTGTCCCGTGTGAAACCAGAAGTCGTCAACGTTGATTTATTCATCATGTAAGTTACATACCTAAGTAACGCACTTTAAGAGTTATTTTAAGCCAAATCACGATCTTTTCCTAAATCTAACCAAGTAGCTTTCTTGCCTAAACCTAAGGAAGTTGTTTCTTGTGAAGACGGAAGTTTATTTTGAAAAGACTGTACACATGTAACAAGGGGAAATTGACACGTGTTGCTGGACATTCATAGAAAAACTAACGAAAAAGGAGTGAAAAACTTTTTCTTAAGATATCATACGTATGAGAATATGCTGGGTTATTCTCAGTGGGTTTGATATGACAAGTGAGTCCTTTCACATCACACGACAGTGTTTTGCTCCGTTATCAGAAGTGCAGATTTAAATGTGTCCAACAAATTCTTATTCTTAAGATAGCCTTTCATGAGGACTATTCTCAGATGAGGAAAATTATAACCTTTGCTCAAAGCGAGCGTCAACAGCAGAAGAAATAAATTAGATACACCCAGTTCATCATTTCCACTATACAGATTGTGCAGACGTTATGTAGCACGTCTGCGGTCATTTGCCATTTCAACCATTGCTCAACCTCAGGCTTAACGACCCTTTCCATTACAGACTATTTCATATGATGCAGAATTGCTTAATGGCATGCAATGTCATTTTTTTTCTTTTGGTGAAAAAAAAAAAAAAAAAAGTTATGAGTTGCCCTACTTTCCTCCAAATCTCTATCTGGAGGCTTCCTATGATTATAGTCGGAACATTAAAGCGAATTCAGGACTTAGACTGCACTGGGGGAAAAAAAAACAACAAGCAATTACTCTAAGAACAAAAACAACCACTCACATAATAGTCCTTATTTGTGAGGCAAGAGGAATCTCACTTGACTTTAACTGGAGGCCAGCTCTTGCTATTTTGTGTTTTTCCACTGCTTAAATGGTATTTCTGTGGTGAGGAAGCGGCCTGGCTAATTGCGTTTGACAGCCACCCAGTCTTCAACTTCAACCAGAGAATTAATTGTAAAGATCCCTGCTGCCTGCTGACCCGCTGTGTCACACTGAGTCAAGCCTTATTTGTTTTTTTGCATAGGTAAGCATGTGTCAGGGTCTATTTTTTTCCGCAGATAAACCGAGTGCACATACTGGGAATTGAAAGAAACACAGACCAGTGCACAGGGATGTTCGTCCTCATCCAGCTCCTGCAAGGGATTTAAATGGAAACACTTTAAATCTAGATTATCTATGAAAGGTTAAAGTGGCCACCTGCTGTACTCCATGCTTTTGCTGAATAATTCATATGACGTGACGAGCAAGAGTCTTTACGGCTATTCTTTTCATTATACATTACCATATTAATATGCAATCTTCTCAAGACTTACTATTAAAATCTGTGAAATATTGGCTTTAGGGAAAGAAAGCAAACATTTACATTTTTCTCTCTACTCCACGTTCACAGTATGTAATGTTTAGCCAGAAGAGCACTGACATCAAGCCCAATTTGCTTGATATTTTTGCGGCATGAGCAACACAGTTGTACCCATGTATGGATATTATTTGGTCATTATGAGTGACTATGTTTACATGCACAAAATACACAACAAGACAATATTCCTACTAAGCTGTTTACATGGCTATTGCTAATGGAAATTAATATTTTACGTGCAGTCGTGCATACTCCGATTAACGTAACTGGTGGCGGACTTGTTCGACCGTGCGAACACAGCCTCCCTCTTTCATTCCTTCAACCAACCTTCTTGAAAAGGTTGCGTTGCGATAGTTGCGCATATCCAAAAACCTGTTTGGTATCCAAGTCTTTCACAATGTTTAAAAGTAGATGTGTTTCTCCTTCTGAAAGGAAATGTGGGCTTTTCTTTTGGACATGCATCTCTGCAAACTGTCGGCTAGTTGGTTTGTATACAACGCACAGAGCTGGCAGCAAACAGGCAAGAGGCCGTGTGTCGTTAACTGAAATAATGTCAATGCGCTGTATACATGTCCAAAGAATGCTCCTAAAACTCAAATAATATCCTACATGTCTTCATTGGAAAATGCTCCATTCGGAATAAAGCCTAATTCAGAATATCCACAGAGAATATGCTGATTACATGACCCTTTTCCAATTCGTAATATTGTCATATTCTGAATAATAGTCGAATATTAGTGTGCATGTAAACGTAGTAGGGCTGTCAAAGTTAACGGAGGCTAAATAACGTTCCAAATTTACGCTAAATTTTGTTGAGGAAAAACTGTCATGGCCATTTTCAAAGAGGTCCCTTGACCTCTGACCTCAAGATATGTGAATGAAAATGGGTTCTATGGGTACCCAGGAGTCTCCCCTTTACAAACATGCCCACTTTATGATAATCACATGCAGTTTGGGGTGAGTCATAGTCAAGTCACCACACAGACACACTGACAGCTGTTGTTGCCTGTTGGGCTTGAGTTTGCCATCTTATGATTTGAGCATATGTTTATGCTATATGCAGTACCTGTGAGGGTTTCTGGACAATATTTGTCATTGTTTTGTGTTGTTAATTGGTTTTCCAGTAATAAATATATACATACATTTGCATAAAGCAAGCATATTTTCCCACTCCCATGTTAATAAGAGTATTAAATACTTGACAAATCTCCCTTTAAGGTACATTTTGAAAAGATAAAAAAAATGTGTGATTAATTTGCCAATAATTGTGACTAACTATAGACAACCATGCGATTAATCGCGATTAAATATTTTAATCGTTTAAAAAAAAACTAAAACATGGTCAATGTTACCTGAGCCATTCCTCTAAGATGGGCACAGAAATACAGGGAATTTACCACATGTTTTTGGAAGTTAGTGCTGAATTTGTTCTGTTGATTCGGGTGATGAGCGTCACATTGTGCTTTTTGTAAGATTGAAATATCTCTCTGTGGAATCAGCTGCTGCTACTACAGTGAAACGCTGTAATCACAGCCATCACCACTCTGACATCAAGCGAGCTCAAGGAGCTAATGACAGCTTTGCAGGATAACATAGAACAAAATGAATGATTTGGACTGTTTGTCCTTTCTTTTTGATCCTTAGAAAAGCCCAGCAGCTGATTGGACTGTTTACACAGGAGGCATTTCTGTTGCTGTATTGTGTGTCACACATCAATCATGTGGCTGTAGACATTATGAAAATTAATGATACGGTGGAATTCCCCCACATTCAGCATTTAATAATAAATACGACTATTTTTTTTTGTTGTGTGGAGAGCTATGAAAACAGGGCAGGTTTTGTAGATAACATATAATCAAACTGATGTTTTGAAAATTCAATAACCCTATACTTATATCATCCTCTGGCCTATTTGGACATCAGTGGAGGGCGGAACAACAACAGGGAGAGTTTTGCTGAGATAATTTTCCTCCCTCTGCCAGGAGACCAGCTCCACAGCTATCAAGGGTTGGCACCCACATTCTGGACAGCCAAACACCGTCCTAGCATATATGCGCAGAGGACATTATGGATTACTTCACATTTAATAACATGTCAAAGTCAAAGCGGATTTGTACGAGCCACAGTCCACAAAGGCTCAGGCTGCAGCTGATAGTGCTGCTGCTGCCCCGCTAGTGGTTAGCCCTGCTGAGCTAGCTAAAAATGATAAAAAACAGAGCTCTCTGTAGCAAATGAATAGAGTTGATTGGTAGTATTTCTGCCCCTGCTGTCCTCCAATGCTAAGTCACTAATGCAGCGAGGTTCATTGGAACCTGCTGGTTTTAATCCGACTCTGCTGCCGACATCAATGGAAAGGCAGGGTACTTGAAACTTTCTTCACTGATAAACCAAAAAATATATAAAATGAATGTTCAATGAAGAAGCTGGCAACAGCAATGTGCAGTAAGAAGGCTGTGTTTTCTGTCCTTACAGCTACAGTCGGTAACTTTAATAAGAATAACTTTTGTCATGTTTGCTCAAACTGTCACTATATTCTGAGGGTAGTGCATGAGACAGATAATCTGTGAAGAAAATCTCCTGAACTCGGATCAAGCGGTCAAACTGATCAAATATGAATCAATATTCTGTTACTGTAATGCCTATTTCTCACCTCAAATGTTTTCAGAATCATCTTGTAGTGTACTGTTGAGCTGTAAAATGAGAAAGTTTGTGACCCGGCTGCCATGTTGCAAACGGTCGAGACCTATTATCTGTCTGACTGTCTCATGTACTACTGTCAGGATATAGTGACAGTTAAAATATATAATTTATATATAATATAAAATATTATTTTTTATTAAAGTTACCAACTATAGCTTTAAAAGCCCTTACACATCCTTTGTCCATCGTGACAAGTTACTAAAAAAATGTTACTAATATTTCTCATTGAAAAATCAATTAGTACATTATTTTAGTAAGTACTCAACACCAAAAGTAATTACTTGTTATACTCGTTACATTAATTTTGGTTCTCAGCACCATTGAGTCAAAGGAGTCTTCCAACACCTCCATAACTCAACACCGTCAAATGTCACATATTCTGTATTCAAACATGTAGAAAATAGAAACAAACAGCCAGCATACAGTTTAGAGGTACTTACTGACCATTAACAGCTATCCCCTATGACTACCTAGCTGCATTATTCTTACAATAAAGCCGCTCAACAAAACCCAGGTGTTTCCTGAATGCAGGCTTACGAATGGCTAGCTAGCAGACACAACAGCTAAAATTATCAAACTGTGGAGTCACTGGGAGGTGCAATTTCGATGCTAACCTCTTACCTCCATCTCCAGCCCGTGTCAAGTTAAAGGTCCCATATTATGCTAATTTTCAGGATCATACTTGTATTTTGTGTTTCTACTAAAACATGTTTACATGCTGTAATGTTCAAAAAACACTGTATTTTCCTCATACTGTCGGTCTGAATATGCCTGTATTTACCCTCTGTCTGAAACGCTCCGTTTTAGCGCATTTTGACGAAATTGCGATGAAATTGCAACAGAATTGCGTTGCTAGGCAACAGCTTGGGTCCATGTGTACTTCCTGTCAGCTGATGACATTCACATACACTGCAACCAGGAATAAACTGGGACACATTTAGAATGTTTACGTTTAAATCTGTGTAAAGGGTCTAAATATTGTATATTCGTGACATCACGAATGGGCAGAAATCCTGACAGCTTGTTTCAAATGCAGAGTTTGTGAATACGGGCTGTGTGTATTTCCCTGTGGATTGATCGTTTCGATACTTTCACAGTATTTATATAGGACTAAAGCCTGCTTTATAATTAAAAAAAACATGAAAATCTAACTTTTTTATAATATGGGACCTTTAAGTAACTGTCCACTGAACCCACTGACAAATTCAACTCCATCCAACTCCTGGTGAAACAGCAAACAATGTAATTACTGAATTTCAATTTGTAATTCCGACACTACTACGTCACTGTTCCACCCCTACAAGTTTTTTCACTTATTTTGCCTGATACGTCTTTACGTATACCCTGCTTGATGGGCCTTTTTCACAGCCAGCATTTTGACTTGTCATTGCAGGAAAAGCATGAGCAACGATGGCTTCGTTCCATCAAACTGTCCCGGTGAGCCAGAATACACGACAACCAGGACCCTGAACTAGCTCACATAATTGGAATGCAGTCATTTTTAATGTTATCAATTACACCAGTGCTTTTCCTGCTATGGCATGACAGCATGTCTGCTGTGTGTGACTCTCCTATTAGTTTCGGTGCAGCACCTGTATTTTTATTAATACGTGGACTTTTGTGACCGTCGCAATGAATCCAAGCATCACTCTTTGCCCTACTTTTACCTTAGCCAGGGGTCTAATGAGCCTGAATGACAGAAAATCATTATTTCCTCATTAACGATTGCACTAACTGGAATGAGGAGAAGAATCTGGCACATTTATCTTGTGATTGTCTATCACTATGTCTGATGCAGGTCCAGGTCCAGATGCAGAGGAAACATTCCTATTGGAATTTAGAGGACTGTGCAGCCTTGGCTGACGTACGTGTACAGCTGCTAACCGTTCTTCGTTCCAAGAGCCAGATGGGAGATGCTGGCTGTTTTACCTGAGCCTTTGAAACCACACATAAGGTACTCAGATTAGTTTCTGTGTTGTCTTGTAATGTTGTTGTTAAGGTCATCGTGAATATATGATGAGAAGCTTCGTTAGCAGTGCAGTAAACATACATAGTCCCAAAGCTAGGATTGTCTGAGGGCCTCACACACAATGCATTCTGGTACATATAGGCACTGTAGGACAGGCTCAGGATAATTGGTCAATATGAACATGGCACAGACAGTCTTAATGGACTCGTAATGGACTTAATGTTATGTTTAAGTGACAATTTAGCAATCATACCAGAGATTTAAAGTCGAGTCACAAATTTGATGACTTTAGGTATGACAAAATAAAAAAGAAACTCGACTTTAACACCGATGACTCATGACTTCACTTGGACTTTTTGACTTGAAAATACTTGATACCTTCCCATAAGCCCAAAGATTATTTAAAAGTGGATGGTCATTTAAAAAGGGTGTATTCATTTCCTGAATGAATAAATAGTTAACTCTATTTATTCCCAGTAAGTGGACACTTAATTCCCCAGACCCATTTTGTTCGAACCAATCTGACAGCATCTAATGAAGTTGCAGGAGAAAACCATGAAGAACTAACGTTACATTACTGACCTCCAGTTGGAAAAAAATTATACCAAAGATAATTTTGTTCACGTACAAAAACTACGCGACGGAGACGTAAATAGCATTACATTTGGTGAAGAGTGCATAATGACTTGTGACTCGAAACTCAAAGTTTAAGACTTGGGACTTGAACCGAGATTTGCCTGTCTTGACTTGGGACTTTGAGTGCAAAGACTTGAGACTTACAAAACAATGGCTTGGTCCCACCTCTGAATCATACTGTATATACACACTGAATACTTCATGCTGACAAAACACACCGGTAACACAAAGTGAAGGGGCTACTTTAAAACATTATTATACATGCATTATCAAATAGATTTTTCTTACTGTGCTGTTTCCGTTTCCATTTAAATGTAAGCCGCTGTCAAAGAGCGGAGAGGATACTCTGCTGTGATCAGTGGACGGCCCGGGGGAACCTGAGAAAGAAAGGAGATTCATGTTCTTTACAAAAAGGCTTCTAAATAAAAATCAATGTTAAACATTTAGTCCAACTCCATGTTGTGTTATATCATTATTTAATTCCTTCAGAAACAAATAAAATAAGTCTAGAGTTGTAGCTAAACCTCAAACAGCACGGCCCAATTCATAGTGGTAAGTTTTGATATTGAGTTTATTCTGCTGCCCTGCCTTTAAGCCGTGCAGTGCACCTCCAAAAAGAGACAAATGCTGCTCTTTGGTATGATATTAGTTTGGCGTTAGAGGACCTTCTGTCTTACTCGGTCACACTCGGTAAAGTGTGGCAGACTGCTCCCGGCCTCTCCCGCTTGTCATTTGTGCCATGTGCAAGACAAAGGGCGGCTTAGAGAGAATACAACTTGAACCTTTTCATTTTCAGGCAACAAAACACGACTCACCGGCCAAACGCCCTACAGCTAAAAACCTGAGCGTCTCTGCACCGGCGCCTCCCTATGAATGTTAATTTAGCCGGAGGATACGAGGGCTGGACTTCTCACAGCTCTCACTTTGAATTAGTGGGAATGTGGTGGTTTATCAACCGAGCTATAAATATTCATGCACGTCTATTAGTATTATTCTATTAGTATCTGTGTGCTCTTCATAATTAGGTTGTACAAAATGATCATTATGTTTGCAGGTGGAGACTGAAATGATTTGTATTACATGTTCATTCACTTTTTGCTTACGGCTAATTTATTAGATAACAGTTATTGGTGGTTTAGCAGTCTGCACGTTTGTAGCATAAATGAGCTACATGATGCTCCCCCATCACATTTGTCTTGGCTATGTTAACTAACTTAACTTTCAGTCTTTATAGACAAGAACGTATATTGACAAGACGTGAAAGCCAATTGGTTGTTCCATTGCAATGTCAGCACCCAGCAGCAGAGCTATGCTTCCGCCATTATGAACTGAAAGCGACTACCGGACGCCGGTAAAACGTCAGACTACAAAGCGCCGTAAAAAAGTTAAAAAAAAATTCTATTTTATTGTCATATTTAATGTCTCCACCGAAATGGCCTGTGTTGAACAATACAAATATTTTAAATATGCATACTATTATAACTATTTACTGAATTACTTATTTATTACACTTTTTGCCCGGCCGCCTCCCAGAGAAGCATAAAGTGAGCGATGGACATAAATGGAACTTAGAAAAATCCAGCAAACAAATTTTGAGAGCAATCTCAAACATTCTCATGTCAACGACCTCCAAAATCAATGTCTAATAGACCACAGACCATGGATGTATAAGTGATTGTGTCCTGTGCTTTTTCCCTGCGTGTTAGTAGGTTAATTTCTGTTTATGTCATGCTACGAGCACTACTAGCTACTGGCCGATAGCCGGTTGTTTGGGAATAGAGACAGTAATATATTCACCACGGTACAGGCTTACAGCATACAGCCCATGGGTGTAAGATAATAAAAGTGATGAATTACAGCCAATATATTTATTATTACAGCCGCATACAGCTAGCAGGAAGTTGGCAGAACCGGATATGTCATATGATCTGATCTGGTCTGATGCAGGTTCATTATGCCGAGGAAAATAACTCTGGATTCAGCTATTAGTTCATTTTACAACTTTTAAGACATAATGATTTAAATTAGGGCTATTCAAGTGTTCGTACTGGTACTAGCGTCGGTTGTCAAAGAAGCACCGGAGTTTCGTCTCTTTGCTTCTACACTCTTTGTTTAGCTAACCTTCTCCTAGCTGTAGCTTCATATTTAGCATAGAGAACACTCAAAAAGAGAGCAAATAAGCAAATTTAAAAACAATTTCAGTAAAATCTAGTACTGTATATTCATTTTTGAGTGAGAAAGTTAGTTCTCAACCTTGACAAAAAAAAAACATCCCAATCTAAAGTCTACTTGCTAGCTTTTTCTGAAGCTTTCAACCGCATCAAGTCTTCCTCAACTGATGGCGTTTACTCAGTTGTCATGGAGATAGCTCTGATCAAAGTCTAATCCACTAAGGAAAGCACTGAGATGTAGTTGAAAGCTCCAGAAAAAGAGCTAGTAAGTTGAAAAAAAATTTTTTTTTGTCAAAACGTGATTACACGTACTTCTGAGCACCAATCACAAATGAGTAATATTTGTTAAGTTGAATCTAATGACAGTTGGTGGGTTGTTTGCCATCGTCAACCAACTAGAGCTATAACTAAAAATTAAACAATTATAATAAATGATAAACTCAGATGGGTAAGCAACTACCTCCACTGTGCAGGATTGTATCACTCATCTACTTATTATAAAAAAGACAAAGCAGTCCCACTTAACTTACCTACCAAAACAGTAGGTTACTCCATAAAATTGCCAAACTTTCCAAATTACTTTTTGTGTTTAGAGCTGCTTCAAGTTCTCGTTCTCCCGCTCGCTATCATTTTCTCACCTCTCTCAGCTGCGTACCTGATTTCTCACCTTTTACCGGCTCCACATGGAGGATTTTAGTGTCTGTGTTTTCATCTCTTCAAGCTGCTAAAGGTAAATACAGAAGCAGGGGGATTGCAGCTCTAGGTGGTTCAGACTTAACTGCTTGCCTCAGGCCACTGAGCATGACAATTTATTACTTTGAAATAAACGCTCATCTATTGAACTGCTTCAAAGCGTCAAGGTGCGCAGAAAGACAATCTCCCATAAATGTGGTTTATTCCTTTATTGCTAAAAAAAAAAAAAATGCTGGATGAAATGGAAGTTTATTGTGAGCTTGCATGGCATCAAAACTGCAGGACTCTTACCTAGAGGCAGTTTTAGAAATGATGGAACTTCTCGCAGGTAGCGAACGGTGATGGTGACCTCATCTCCTGCGGTGCGCAAGAGGTGAACCTGATGGGAGCGAGAGAAGGAGAGAGAGAGATTGAGATCGAGATAGATAGCAAGAGAGAGAGAGAGGGAACGATTGCAAAAGCGATGCAGCAAATTTAATCTCAAAAATGAAACAAGCCACATTGGTGTCGAGCTGTACACAGCCAGAGCAAACAAAATCTAACGGGAGATGAGTGGAGAAGATGTAGTCATGAGTTAAAAGCCTGACGGAAGTGGCTTCGCTTAAATCATCAAAGGCGGAACTTGAAGGCCGGCGCTTCTCTCGTGACAGCAGAGTGACAGCTGACATCAAAAAGTAATTACGCTCTGAACGTCTGATTATCTGACTTCTAAGTGATATAAAATACGTCCTCAAAGATGTCAAAGTTTTCAAAGAAGGCATTCAAAGTAAGGTTAAGTTTAAAGGATAAAATATTAAATCTGTCTATCTTCCGTGCGAAAAAAGAGAGAAAGTGAAAGAGCAAATGAGACACTTGACTATGAGACACATCTAAAATGCAAGGTCACTTCTACATACGCTAAAAATGCACATCTGCTATCAGATCCCTCGCCATCCTCTCAAACATTGTGCGGTGGCCCTACTTTAGCCTGAGCATCTGTCAGCGCCTGCAAAGTGGGACAGGCTGCCATTAAAAGCTCTGGATTTTGTTCTGAAGAGAAAGCTGCTCATTATGCGTTTCGAACGCTCTGGAGGTGAATGTAGTGAACAGCTGTTTGGGGCTGCACGAGGAGAAAAGAGACGACAGACATGGGAAGAGTGTGTGCTTGTGTGTGGGAGATGGGTGGAGGTGGTGGTGGTGGTGGTGGTGGCAGAGAATAAAGGAAATATGTCACAAAGAGAGAAGCTGAAAGAGAAAAAGTCCACGTATGAAAAAACGCTGCCAAATATTAGCTTCCTCACTTCCTGTGCAGCTTTTGATAGTGATCTGCTTTTCAATTTTTTCAATTTTGTCACAGGGTAAACCAAAAGGAAAAACTGCCTCCTGTCAAAATGACAACTCGGATTGTTGAGGCGCGCCTCCGTGTTGATAGCCACTGGGATTTGGTGTGAAAACCTGGGAGGAGGAGGATGGAACAGCAATGGATGGATGGAGCAGTGTATTGGCTTAATCACAAATATACTCACAACTTCCTCATGAGTGCAAGGCTCTACGTTTATGCCATTGACCTAAAATAAACCAACAGAGAGAGTGGAAAAGCAAGTAAGTAATTATACAGTGGATAAAGTGTGTAATTTTGAAACTCTGTGCTCATTCTCTGCAGGGCCAGGGCCAGAGGGGAGGCCAGGGGTGGAATATGATTAGCAAACCCCTGCTAACCCCCCTACCAGAGACAGAAGGCGATAGGTAAGTTGGCTTGTTAGTAGGGATGTCGCAGTGAAGGAATTTCCCCTGCGGTGATAATGATTGGCTGCGGTATTAACTTTTTTGCAAATTACTTTATTTATCCTGATTTTAGTGCTGTATTAATAAGCTTTAGTGTTAGGCTATTACAAGGTATATTGTTGCTTTTTAAATGACAAAGATGACCGTTTTTAACACAATTTAAATACTTGTTTATTTTTAAATGCAGAACAATGAAGGGCAATGAGGCACAGCGTTTTTTTTTAGCTGCACTTTGGTTGCGTCTGGTTGCTACGATACGAAATATCAAAATGTCAGCACGAGGTAGAGTGCTCAGCTCTGGATGAAAGGAAGGCTGAAGCACGTAGAGAGAGAGAGAGAGAGAGGACGGACCCGCCGGTCTACGTTTATTAATTTCTCCTTCATTGTTGTTGTTGTTGTGCATCACTTGCAGCCAACATGTAGGATGTGACGGTTGGTCTTTGTGGAGTTTTACCCGAAGTTTGTTCAACTCTCGACGACCAGAAAAAAAACAGAGATGACGCTCAGCACCTCGTCACGCTGCTGCCGTTTGTAGCAAAGTGTAAAAACTCGGCACTCCCATTGATAGAAAAGAAAAAACATAAACATTGAGTTTGTGGCGGTTGCTTGCCATCCCATGCGGTTGGCTTGTCAATATTGCGGTATTGCAATATTGCAGTTATTGCGACAGCCCTACTTGTTAGTATCATGGATGGATTACTGAATGGTAGGGCTGGAACGGTTCCTGTATTCGTGCTGAACCGTCAAGGTGAGGGGGGGTCATGGTCCGGTGCACGCAGCCACACGCAGAATACACGGCATGTACCGTAGATTGATACACGTGATTGGAACCAAATTTCACAAGCGCGAATTCCGCCTGGAAAACCTTTAGCTGTACGCCGTTAGAAACATTTGCTTAGGTTAGCATAACAAGCTGATTGGCGTGGGAGTCAGTCACACTGTGGCGAGCCGGAGCTGGAAGACCCAGCCTGCGGATTCCCGGTCAGCTACAACAGCAACGTAGAGAGAGGGTTGTGTTTAAGACGAGAGGACTGCGCGTCTGCGTTTCTACACCGTTGTAGGGTATTATGAATGGAAACACATCGAACATGCTAAATGCAATCACCCAGATGTGCCAATCACTGGGATGAGGAAAAAGCAACCCATATTTTCAATTTTCAATTTCATAGCATAAGAGATGATTTTCAGTTTTATAGCCTATTGTGATCTGTTGTCTTTTGGGAAAGTGTTTGTACAGTGTAATACAGAAATGTTTCAAATGCTCCTCCTAATGAAAAGACTAACATTATACAAAAGTTGCCAGTGGGCAGAAAAATGCTCCCTCAGTCCCCGACAAGAGGATTTTGTCTGTCTTTGACACTTGCACTACTGTCTGTTAGAAAATAAATGAAAAGAAACGTATCCTCATATCCATGCACTTGGTTTTTCTTTATGCTGTACTGAACTCGCACCGAACCTTGACTCCTAGACCCTGGTGTGAACCGAACCGTGGACTTCTGTGTAGCGTTACAACTCTACTGAACGGGCCTACCGGGTGCAGGTCTAAAACAAAACGACCACAAAGAGACACAAAACAAAACAAACAAGCCACTAAGAGACAAAAACAAACCACAAAGACACGCAATTTGATCACAAAGAGACACAAAACGACCACACCACAAAATACACACAAAAATTACCATAAAGCAACATAAAAAGACCACAAAGAGGCCTAAAAAGACCACAAAGAGAAACAAAACAACCACAAAGAGACGCAAAAGACGACACCACAAAGAGATATAAAACGACCACAAAGGGATGCAAAATAACTACATCACAAAGACGCAAAACAACCACAAAGTGACACTAAAACGACCGCAAAGAGACACAAAACAAACTCATTGTCTCATAATCTGGCTGTCGGCTACAGCAGCTATACATTGACATTATTTCATATAGAATAGAAAGTTTTCTTTTCCCTGCTATTCTATTATTCTATTCTAACCCTGATTTGCCGCCTCTCCTGCCGTGGCTTATAGTATGCAAATAGATTCAATATTGCGTAGTGTGACAATCCAAAGTCATTGCAAATAAATATGAAACAGTGGTGATCCAAAGGTGGAAGCAATAGCAATTCAATTCATAATATCATTCATAATAAGTTCCAATATGAGTATTAATATTGCTCGGCTGTCCAATGAATCTACTTGATATTCGAGATAAACAGCAGACCCAATAAACCTGCCAGACAGATTCAAATTAACTTTTTTAAGAGATTAAATGAATATCATTACTAAATACTAGACACTTTGGGGGGTTTTGATGATTGTAGACATAGATGTGATTAATCTACCACAGAATTCAAGAAGAATATATTTGGCCACAAAATGATCTGTTAAAAAAAAAAAAGCATAGAGACATTAAAAGACTCATTTGATTAGAATCATTCAGTTCAAACTTCCAAAAATATTCTCTTCACATTTTCTAAATGAAATTATACTCTTGTCAATACAGAAGAGGGGTTGAAAATTAAGATGCAACAAGTTGCCACTGGTGGCAGTGACCCAAATCAACCCCCGGAGCAAAAATAAGTCACAAACTGATGTACCGACCTGCAACACGGCGTCCCCGACGAATAGCTTCCCCGTCTGATCGGCTGCAAGGCGTCAGTTGTCAAGTGTCAGAGGTTAATGAAAACATTAGAAAATAATTGCTCATTTCATACATGGTAATGTGGTGGAAATAGCAAGCAGTGTCTCTGTCTGACTAATCTCTGGCAACGTCCTACAGCTCAGAGACAGAACACAGGAAAGCATGAAATTTGAAACTAATCACGATATAAACTCATTTGCAGCGGCACGGGGGGAAACAATGAAAGCTCTGTTGTGAAAAGATTTGTAAAGCTCTGTGAAAGGGGGCTCTTAACGTCCCCGGGGGATATGAAGACATGATTTTCTCGCATCCAAAAAAGGTATTAAGAGGGATGTGGACAAAAAAGACAAATTATAAGGGGAATGATTCACTCACATGACGCTCTGATATTGCATCTTAACAGGATAGTGAGAGGTCACGAGTTCTTACAATTTCACTGAGAAACATATTTTTCTCCTCCATCTCGCTAGCAACATGGGTGCATTACCTACTTTTCCAATCTGGTGACTCAGTGTTTTTTATTCACACTTTTTTTTTTTAACTTATCCTTTATTTTTCAAGCAAACTAAGTTACCACCTTGAAACAGCTCATCTCCTATATTTATATATCCTAGTGTCTACCAGTAGGTGTACACAAACAGTCTAACCAATAAAACAGATTTGAAGAGGAATGCGTCAACATATTGGGGGGAAAAAGGTTATTTGTTTTCTTTCTGAGCTGTCTGGTCTCCTAAAAAAATGATGTTCTCATACAACGAAACTGCACTGTCAATTACGTTTTGAGGGAAACTTATTTTCTCCCGTATTATGTTTGTTTTTGACATATCACAAAAATGCTTCTGATCAAAGTCTGTTAGTCTGCGTAGGGAGCTGGTCGGGGGTGGATGGATGGGTCAAACAAACACAAGAATGTTACCCAGGAGACTGCTGTTCATGTCCCGTGTGAAATAAAAAGTCAACGTTGACTTTTTTTTTTAAAGTTACGTACATAACAAACGTACTTATTTTAAGCCAAAACATGATCTTTTTACTCAACCAGCCTGTTCGCCAAAAAGGCGTATGAATGCCACGATAATGCGCAAGGTGTTTAGTATGCAATAAGTACGCCTTTCTTGATTTCCGCATGTCATTTGTACCCCATGTATCCTGTACAGATTGCAATGTAAACGCATCTGCGTATAAATGCTACAGTAAGAGTTAGGGATGTATTATTAAAAGCAACAGAAACCACTTATGGTGGGCGGGTAGGGAAGTGGATGGGTCCAACAAACATCGGACTTTTAACCAGGAGACCCGTGTTTGAGACCATTGTTGGTGTTTTGTAAGTTATGTTAGTAACGTTTGTCACCTGACGATTGTTTTACGTTTTTCCGTACGAGTTTTTCTTAATTTACCATTTTAAGCCCAATCCTGACATTTCCCTTACCCTAACTAAGTGGTTTTCTTGCCTAAACCTAAACTGCAGATGTTTGCGTGGCGTACAAATGACACACAAAAAAGCGGCGTGCAACACAATACTCATGACACGTTGAATGTTCGCGTCACGCCGTGGTATATATACGGCTTCCTGTGAGACCGGTTTAACTAAACCTTACAAAGTAGTTTTGTTGCCTAGACGACAAACAAGAAGTTTTGTTGCGTTATTGTTTTGTTTTGCTTCAATTCACAATGTTTTTCACAACCACATGTTTAAAACAGAGGCAGTAATAGGAGACAGGGTTGTTCTGAGAGTCAGAAGAGAGGATCGATACTAATCTCATGTCATGGAGCTGGAGTCAGGATATGTTTAGCCTAGCTTAGCACAAAGACTGGAAACAGGGAGACACCAACTCCTCTAAAGGGGACTTTGTTACCTCTGGCAAGGAAGTTATGTTTTTGGTTGGCCCATTTTTCATAAAACTTATAAAAATTATTTTCCATTATCGTTCAGCCCGAGTCTAGTCTTTATGCTAAGCTAGGCTAAACACCTCCTGACTGCAGCTCTATATTGAAGGAGCACAGATTTTACAAACGAAGTCTAGTTTACTTGAAGTACTGCTCAGTTGGGTGCAGTTGTAGAATATATTCTGTAGTTACAAACTGGGGTTTGAAAGACGTGAGCATTTACCAGGCATGGAAGGGCCAATTGGAGATGCTTTTGAATTGCATTATGGGAGAAGTAGGCTATGCTGCTATCATTTTTTACTATTCTCTTCTCGCACACATTTTTCCCATCTTTGAGAAAATGCATTAATAAATCACTGGAGTACCCCTTTAACACTTGATTTATATCAAAATTCTCATCTCACCTTCTTGGAAAAAATGCAAAATTGCTTGTTAAAATTTAGAACTATTCCTCTCCCTCCCAAATTTAACCAATTTCTTCACTCTCTTGACAGTTTTTCTCTGATTTTCCTCCCCTAACTCAATACTTACTCCTACAAGATAATACTGATGCTCTCAAAATTTCATTGTGAACTTAAAATGTCGCCTGTAAAATACCCCAGTGTCTCTTTCTAATTTCATTAACATTTCCATAATCAACTTGATTAATGACATTTAACACTGCATTGAAAGTCACTTCCAAATCCACATTGAAGTAGTAAGAAATAAAAACACTTTCTTACCTACTTGATCTTTGAAAATCTTTGAGATAACCACAGACACGTTGTGCTCAGCACCGCCCTGAAAAAGCAGGAGAGAAGAAATGAGGATGAACGTTGTTGAGTTTCGGTGATAAAAAATTTGCTGCCAAAACTGCTTTCTCAGACAAACAGTCATCTTCTGCAACCCAAAAGCCTTTTCATTCCCACTAGTCTCTCCATAATCAAAACTTATATGCTTACTTTGATGCTCAAGCCCAGACCTCCAGTCGCCTGTCTTCGCAGTACAACAGTTCTGTGCTTTAGAAAGTGGGAGTTTCTTATTGGCAATAGGATATTGTGAACATTGAAACAGTATTTCTGGAGTTATGCTGCATGAATAACAATGCCGGTCTGGAGCCCTCGGGCGCACTTACATTTACTTGGGATTCACTTCCACTTGTGCAAACCACATCCAGCTTCTGTATGGTTAATACCTCTTTGGTCAATTTCAGGCAGACATCATAGGTATTGTTGGTTTCCTCATTGTACAGCAAAGCAATTCCAGATTTTGTCTGTTGGAAATTGAGAAGAGCATTGACATTTTGCCAAGCGGAGCATTTATGTACACAATGAACATTTTAATCCTCTTTCCTCAATGTGTCATTTGTGCGCCCCAATTCTACTGGTCCAGGTTTGGGTTAATTGGTTTCGCTTGACATTGTGAAAGCGTGAACCTTTGTGTAGTAGAAAAAAAAACAAATTGCATGCTTTGAATTACCTTATAAACAAAGAGGGATACACAAAAGTTCAGGAAATTGCATTTGACACTTTGAGGACAGAAATGACGACAACCGCCGACTCAGATGAATGAGCACAGCACAGACGTCACAATATGACTCCCTCTCAGTAGGTGAAGATCTAACAGATACACATAACACAGTGCAGTTTAATCTCAACCTTGAATTTCATGCATTATTCTCTGACCTTTCACTGCTCCGTCTATATCAGCAAGCATCTAAAGTCACACAACCAAACCCCTTGAGCAGATCTAATGAATTAGAAATAACCTCAACTTGTTTGTCTAAGTGAATGCCAGATGGAGGTTTTTCAAGTTCTACAACAAATGTGTTCTTCTGAATTCAATTTAAAAATCATACAATTAGGGCTGCACAATTAATCGAATATTAATCGCAATCACGATTTTGGCTTCCCACATATTAAATGAACACGATCGACTGCGATATTGACGTTTAAAAATTTGCATTCCGCTCATTGAAAACTCTGCTGCATAAATCAAGCACTTCCTAAACTAACTAGAGATGCAGCGTCGATCAGCAGCCGATTAAAGCCAGGCGGTTTTCAGCAGTCTCATATACTGTATCCAAGTTTTAATAACACCCAGATCGGACAACGACGTGGTAGCGACCTGTCAATCACAAGGTAGCCACGCCCTAAAGCATCCCCTGCTTTATGGTCTATTTGACTCTAAATGGGACCAAAATTTACTAAATGAACATCATGCCGTACCAGAAGAGTCGCCCCCAGTGATATAACCTGGATATTTTTCTAACACCATCTTATTCTGGAGGTTCCAAATTTCAAATCAGGGTTCTGTAAAAAAGGCCTTTAAATGTCTACCACTCACCTGAATAAGGTGTAGATCTTTAAGGTTAACTTAACTGCATTTGTACCATTAGGAGCCGCAGAAGTTGGATGTTTCAACCATTTGTTTGTTCCTTTTAGCAATCTATTTTCACTTCTTTGCTTGCTTCCTAACTACTTTTCAAACACACTTGAGAGGCAGCATCGTTACTCAGGCTGGTGGTTAGCGTGTCCTGTGTAGTCAGCCTTTGGTAGTCAATAGTTTACCGGTTCCTATAAATATAAAATATAATAATGAATGAGCCTCACGCCAATTTGTAAACCTGTTTTGTGTTTATTTATCTCCTAAACACAACTGGTTTAACCAGTAAGCACTTTGTTAACTTTTAACAGGGGGGATGGACCACCAGCGACTAGCAAACCGCCACATGAATGACACTTTTGGTTCCGTATTTTTTTAATACCCCCCCTCCACCACCCTCCCCAGGTATATAGTTTAGAGAATATTATAGATCCAAGACGAAACTGACAGAAGGACGGGACTAAAAAAAAATCATCTGCTACTTCAGCACCACGGACAGCGCCATGGTTTATCAATACACAGCACAGTTGGGCTAATGATATTTCAGAGCCATCTCGGGGCCATAAATTCTAACTTAAACAAACCTCCGTCAGATAAAGGATCAATGAGTCAGGCAGACTAGACTAACGATATCATTAACGCTTCAAACTTACGCTAAACTTAAAAAAACTGGCATGATCATTTTCGAAGGGGTCCCTTGACCTCTGACCTCAAGATATGTGAATGTAAATGGGTTCTATGGGTACCCACGAGTCTCCCCTTTACAGACATGTCCACTTTATGATAATCACATGCAGTTTGGGGCAAGTCATAGTCAAGTCAGCACACTGACACACTGACAGCGGTTGTTGCCTGTTGGGCTGCAGTTTGTCATGTTATGATTTGAGCATATTTGTTATGCTAAATGCAGTACCTGTGAGGGTTTCTGGACAATACCTGTCATTGTTTTGTGTTGTTAATTGATTTCCCATAATAAATACATTTGCATAAAGTAAGCAGACTCACCAACTTAATTCTTGACAAATATCCCTTTAACGTATATTTTGAACAGATAAAATTGATGTGATTAATTTGCTATTTATCGTGATTAACTATGGACAATCATTCCATTAATCACTATTAAATATATTAATTGATTGACAGCCCTAGTTGTAACCTTGAATAGTAGTTGCTCCAATCTATATTGTTTTGAAAATGGCTGAACACAGCGGTGAGATGCATAATTCCCTCAAGTTTTGAAAACGCTGTATTGAAGTGGCGAGGTACATTAGCGCTTCATCAAAACCCTGCCACAGGAGTCAATACGATTGATGGATGATCTGACATATTTTAAAAAGGAAGCGACAACAGCTCATGTCTGATGGGAAAACAACTGCCGGTTGAACTGAAGTGACTTGACTGTGAATCACAGAAGCGGCTAAATATGCAAATACAAAATAAAAGGAACACAAAGAAAATGCAGTCCAATACATCCCCACAAGAAATGCCTCAAAAGTTACTATAGACTTGAATCAGCATGTTTTTGGACAGTCTCGCCAGAAAAATGAGCATTAGAAGCTCCACGTTGATATGATTTATTGCAATATGTATCCGTTGTAATTCAGTTATTGTGTCCACCCACTCTTTCATTTGATACTGTAGCAGGTTTTACTCTCGAGGTTTCCTTTTTGGCTGATGTATCATCAAATGCCTCCTACGACACGGTTGATAATAAGTAGTTCACTATAGAGTACCTTACTATCTAACCCTTTTATCAATACTTTACATTGACTTATCATATGTAGAAGTGAATGATGATTGTGATGATGAAGAATGATGAGGTTGTTTGATTACAATTACATTTCTGGCATTTAGGTGGAGTTTTGTTTTTTTTGGACAGACATCCTAAAAGGCCTTTGACATTCTTTTTACATGATTGACTATTTGAAAAAACCTATAGGGACAGGGAAAACTGATTACTTCACAAGAAAAGGGGAATTATCACAACAATTTAAAACATGGCCGTATAGTTTTGAATTAAAATTGCATTTTCGTGTACTTTAACCTCTTAAAACTCTGATGGCCGCTATTCTGTCTGTCAGAGGTTGTAGCGGACTCAGTTCAACGTAGAGGGAAGATACTGATATCATGTGAAACTAGAAAACCTAAGGAATCCATTGGTACCAACTATGTCATGCTAGCTTGTCGGGAAGAATGCTAAAAAACACAACAAAGTTACGCTAAATTTTGGTGAGGAAAAACTGGCATGGCGAGTTTCAAAGGGGTCCCTTGACCTCTGACCTCAAGATATGTGAACAAAAATGGGTTCTATGGGTACCAACGAGTCTCATACCCAATATTTCTGCATACTGGGGGCCCTAAACAGTCCCTAAACAATCTTTAAACAGTCTTTCTGAGACTCTTGTGGATCCAATTAGACCAATTGTATTCATGTGTGATGATGTTAGTCCCCATAGTAGGCATTTCATTTTAGTGAGCCCATTTTTTGAAATTTGACTTCACTATATAAAATGACCTGTTGTGACCTCTTAGATAATCACAACCTCATGAAACTTAACAGCCACAAACTAAAGACCTAGAGCATTCAGAGGATGGATGGCTTTCCGAGCTACAGTGCCGTGAAAAAGTATTTGCCCCCTTCCTGATTTCTTATTTTTTTGCATATTTGTCACACTTAAATGTTTCAGATCATCAAACAAATTTTAATATAAGACAAAGATAACCCAAGTAAACACAAAATGCAGTTTTTAAATGATGATTTCATTTATTAGGGGAAAAAAGATA
>CAKALU010008145.1:0-12010 GCA_916700995.1 Hozukius guyotensis | reverse complement strand
ACTAATGGACAGTAATAAATATATACCAGTATATAAAGAGATGTAACAGTAATGTAGTAACTGTATATGCATGATAAGAAGTAATAAATATATACTGGTATATACAGAGATGTAAACAGGAATGTAGTGAATATATATGTGTAAAGAGAAGCAATAAGTATAAATATATAGAGGTGTAAACCGTTTGAAAAACAGTAACTAACATATATAGAGATAAAGTGACAAGTGACATTAAATGAAGGTAACAGTCGTGCACGACGACTTCATCATCACAGTGTGAGAGCAGGAAGTGTGATCTGATTTAGAGAGTGAAATTAATCCAGATCTTTTTGTTTTACCTGTTTGCCGAGGATGACGAGTTGAGCTTCCTCTTGCTTGGCCAAAGCAGCGAAGATCTTGGAGACCTGCAGGGGTCCCATCGCTTCATATTCTTTCCCAGTCACTTCCACATGAATGCCACGGTCGGCTCCCATGGCAAGGGCGGTACGGATGGTCTCCTACGGGAGGGAGAAACACACGTATGAGGGGGAATTACAATAATTAAAATGGGTTAAATGGGTTACCAAATCCAAAAGGATTAAACCACAATGTGGTAGGAACTCAAATTTATATCACATTTACATCACATATTAACAAATGTAACAATAACTACTTTCTAACACATCAGTGCATAATACTTCCTTCTTCATGTCGTCTTGCCTCTGAAGTTTAACCTGATTAATTACAGTATGACTAATTAAACATTTTGGACCTGAAATCCTGGATGTATATCACTGGGTGTTGTAACTATTCTCAGTTCATATACATGATATTCCAACAATTTATTTCAATAAAAAGTGTAATATAAGTAAATATAGGCAAGGCCTGCACTCTGGCTTAGTGATATGTACAAACAATTGAATATAATTATTATGAATTTATTTATATAATGTTATTATCTGCAACACATTGAATAAGCAAAGTGTTTTTTAATTCAATTGCACTGCATTATTATGCAAAGTACAAGAGATTTCAAGTATTACCCAGCAAATTGTTTGTACATGACATTATCTCAACACTTAATTACAGCATGATCTCGCTAAAAGATTATTTAAGATAAAGCTGAAGCCCGGCAAAGAGCTATAAAACAGTGAAACCTTTAGAAAGAACTCCTCCAAAAGTCGGCAAAATGCCACACCATGTCTCCGGGACATTGATTAACCAGGCAGGGGTGCAGAGTCTGGCCCCGTCTCACCCACCTGTGCTTGCTGTGGCCCACAGCTGACAGCCACAACCTCCTTAATAAGCTTCTTCTCCTTCATCTTGACCGCCTCCTCCACAGCGATCTCACAGAAGGGGTTCATTGAGTGCTTCACGCCATCCGTCACCACGCTGCTCTTGTCCGGTTTCACACGAATCTGAGGGAGGAGGAAGGCCGCAGGAGGACGGAGTCATTACGGGGGTGCCAGACTGACAAACTATCTAGATAACCCGGATTCTAGGGCAAACTGTCAGACACAATGACAGGGACTCACACAGCAGGTGAGCCAGCACATTGTCTAAAAGGTGAAAGACATCTACAGTAGTATTGCATGTTTAAACAGGAGTCCTGTAGCTGGCACAATATATGTCTTCATTTTTGGATAAGCTCTCATCTCCTCTTTTATTGCTTCACTACTGGAAGTGAAGAACTTCGCCTGAGGGCATTAGCTAAACATGTAATTTGGAAAAAGAAGGTCTGGTGTTAAGAAGCATACTGCTCTGTGGGGTGATATGTGGACACCCAAACAAAGTATGTGGATATTTCATTTCAAAACCATGGGCATTGATGTGCCACTAATAGCCCGTACTTCTTCTGGGAAGGCTTTCCATAAGGTTTTGGAGCCTGGCTGGAGGGATTTGATCAGATCACGAGAGCAATAGTGAGGTGTGGCGATAAGGCTTGGCTCACAGCTCACGTTCCAATCCGTGCTAAAAGCATTTGATGTGGTTGAGGGCAGGGCTCTGTGCCGGGCCGGACAAGTTCTTCCACACCAAACTGGGAAAAAGCACTTCTTAATGCATGGGGGAACGGTCACGTTGAAACAGAAAACGGTCTTCCCCAAACTGTTGCCACAAAATTGGAAGCATACAGTTTGTATATTGTTTGTCTAAATACAAAATCCCTGAAAAACAGCCACAGAACATAAAAACAGGAGTATGTGGGCAGGGGTGTCCATATACCTCTAACCGTATAGTATACCTCCATCATATAACTGTACATGTTATATAACTCAGTTTAAAACAGGTATTCTTGCACCAATTGAGACGGATCAGTACAGAAACATAATGATAATATAGTCAATAATTCATAACAAACAAATGACGTTAAATCACAAATGATATGCTGATCTTAAAAAGGACTCAATCTGATATAACAGCATACATAAAAAAAATGGGATGAAAAACAGATCCTGTAAGTAATTATAATGAGAAACGTTCTCAAAATAATGACTAAGGCCTATTTAATAAGTCATTATTTTAAGATACTAATTATTTTGAGAAAGTTTTTAATTATTTTGAAATATTAACTCATTATTTTGAGACACTAACTTGTTGTTTTGAGGTACTACCTCATTATTTTGAGATTACATTGAAGTCTTGCTGAAGGATTTGACTTCCTCTGAATAAATAATAAACTGCAATAGAAAATCAAAAGCAACTTGTCCTGACTTTATTTATTCAGACACAGATCCTGCTGAGGGCAGCTGAAGCAGGAGTGTTCCTGGTTATATGAAACAGCTGCAAACAAGTTATTGATTATGGTTTTATGCATCATCTCTGGGATACAGTATCCTCGCTAAAAGGTGAAAAAATATTTAGATTAAAATTTTTTTACAGTTTTTAAGATGATTCTAAGGAGGACATAATGTCAGTTGTTCAGCCAGATATCAGGTTGTATAACTTCAAAACATACCAGCCTTGTTCAGGTAACTAGCAAGAAGTCATACATTGAAGCGTTGCTAAGTAACAATAATCTAATTGACTTTTTTTATTCATTATTTTAATAATTTGCCTGATAATGTTGTGAGCAGAAGAAAGCCAGAGATGTGTCAGTATTGGGCACTGATAGTGACACAGATCCTGCTGAGGGCAGCTGAAGCAGGAGTGTTCCTGGTTATATGAAACAGCTGCAAACAGTTATTGATTATATGCATCATCATTTCATTCATTCATTCTCACTGTGCAATATCATTTTCCACTTGTGCAATTTTGTTAATAGTCTGTTTATTGTCAATACTGTATATACTGCTCCTATTTTTATACTTCCTTCTATTTAAATGGTTCATATTTTGTTACACTTTGTTTAGCTCTTTTTTTACTGTGTTAGCTGATGCATCTTGTTTTTTGCACTATCCCCTTTGCTGCTGTACACTGCAAATGTCCCCACTGTGGGACTAATAAAGGAATATCTTATCTTATCTACCTTATCTTTAGGACACAGTATCCTCGCTAAAAGGTGAAAAAAATATTGAGATTAAAATGTTTTTACAGATTTTAAGGTGGGGAGAAAAGATGATTCTAAGGAGGACATTATGTCAGTTGTTAAGCCAGATATTAGGTTGCATAACTTGAAAACATACCAACCTTGTTCAGGTAACTAGCAAGAAGTCATACATTGCAGCGTTGCTAAGTAACAATAATCTAATTGACTTTTTTTTAATTCATTATTTCTTTTTTTTATTTTTTATTTATGAAACAGCTGCAAACAAGTTATTGATTTTATGCATCATCTCTGGGATACAGTATCCTCGCTAAAAGGTGAAAAAATATTGAGATTTAAATGTTTTTACAGATTTTAAGGTGGGGGTGGAAAAGATGATTCTAAGGAGGACATTATATTAATTAATATAAAATTATCTGACAGACACTTTGTGCAATAATCTGGCAAAACTGTCATCTGGCAAAACTTGCATCTCATCAATATACATATTGTATTTCTATATTTTATGTTGTATTATATTATATATATATATATATATATATATTAATATTTATATTGCACCATCTCTCTTTTTTATTGTATTATAATGTAATATATTATAGTATCTTTTATATATATATATATATATATTTTTTTTTTTTATATTATCTTTTTTAGCACCTATGGGATTGTCAGAATTGAATCTTGAATCTTGAATTATGTCAATTGTTCAGTCAGACATTAGGTTGCATAACTTGAAAACACACCAGCCTTGTTCAGGTAACTAGCAAGGAGTCATACATTGCACCGTTGCTAAGTAACAATAATCTAATTGCTGCCTCCTGAAGTCACATTATGAGTTTATCTGACTGACATGTTATCTATCAAACACCTGAACAGGTAGTTGAGTTCTTTAACTGTTGAGCTGCAGCTGTTGGTGTCAGCAGGCTAACGGCAGCTAGCAGCAGAACACACAAAGTCAAGGACAAAATAACACTTTAAAACGTTAATAAACCCGTTAAAACAGTCAAGAGATATTACCTTAACGGCGTAGTCAATGACCCGCTTCACTCCGACGAGGACACGGCCAGACATCACTGCTGAGACGGTTAAACTACAGCTAAAGACGGCTAACGTTCACAGAGTCACCGCAGGGAACCTTCACCAAGGAGGAGGAGAAGTCGGACTACTTTCAGGGTGACACCAGGGGGGAGAGGAAACTGAGGGGGACCGCCTCCCATTCCAGCCAATCAGAAGCCGAGTAGAGTGAACGCTCTCTATTCTGATTGGCTGAGACGCGCTGGAAGCTGTTGTTAAATTCATTAAACCGCCTCCCATTCCAGCCAATCAGAAGCCGAGTTGAGTGAACGCTCTCTATGCTGGTTGGCTGAGACGCGCTGGAAGTAGTGATGGGAATTTCGTCTCTTTTTAGTGAGTCAGATCATTTGGCTCAGCTCACCAAGAAGAGCCGGCTCTTTCGGCTCCCAAACGGCTCTTCATTTTACTTCACTTCTGCCTTTTATAGTTCAGCCAAATTTAGCTTCAGCTGTTTTGACCTATGATTAGTATGTGTGCACATATATGACTTTTACTTTTTTTTATAGTCGTGTATCACAGCTGTTACCCTGCACTATACTCATTTTTAACAGTTTTCTTCATCTCCTTGTATTTTTATATCTGGTATATTTTTTTTGTACTTTGTACTTTGCACTACTAACTTTTTTACTGCCTTTTTACTAACATGTTTTGCACTATGGAACTGTGATGCTGAAAACCTGAATTTCTCTCGGGATCAATAAAGTTACTATCTATCTATCTATCTATTTATCTATCTATCTATCTATCTATCTATATCATTTAAATTATTCAATATAATTATACTAAACCTTATAATTTCCAGAATACCATAATTGTATATGCTGCTTCGTTTCCAACTGTCACTCATCTTGTCTGCTATTCGTGCACTGCACCGCAACGCACCGCACCGCAACGCACCGCTCTTATCGTTCACTTAAAGAGCCGGCTCTTTGAACCGGCTCTTATCGTTCACTTAAAAGAGCCGGCTCTTTAACCGGCTCGTTCTGGACCGACTCATCACTAGTGGTTTCAGTGAGTGAATCACAATTAAAAACGTATTTAGGATTTTTTGGGCAAAGCGTTTTAAATCCATTCAATTTAACTGTCCAGATTGTCTGATGGTTTAAATTGATCAAACTTTGGGCAATGCGAGAAATCACCTGTGAATAATGTGGTGCTCCTCATATCTGTGTCGGAAACAAAAGCCGAGGAAGAAACGTTCCGCTTTATATGTGTGGCAAAGTTCACGGAGGACGATAAAGGTGACGCAATGAGGGTCAGGTCACATGGCAGGTTACACAAAAGCACCACTTGTTATATAGTTTATACCCTTAGTTTCTGATTTCAAGATTATTTTGTTTTTATCAGAGAATGTTTCTTTTAATATCAAATATGAATAGATTTCATAATATATTTTATTTTAATAGTTTCTACTAAGTTTCTAAACTATTAAAATAAAATTAAAAGTCATTATTTTAAGATACTAATTATTTTGAGAGTTTCTCATTATTTTGAAATATTAACTCATTATTTTGAAATATTAACTCATTATTTTGAGAAAGTTTCTCATTTCTTTTTAAATATTAACTCATTATTTTGAGATTCTAAGTCATTATTTTGGTACTGTGTCTCAGTATTGTGATCACTGTGTGGTAGACACAGTTGATATGAACCGTTGAGCTGCAGATCCTCCAGCTGACAGCTGATGAGGAGTCAACTCAGGTCAACAACCATCAACCACCAACCAGCAGCCTCCATTTTAACTTCTCTCTCTGTCAATCCAATTCAATTTGCTTTATTGGCATGACTGTCAGGTCAACAATATTGCCAAAGCGTCAATTCAATAATAAATAAAAATAAAAAAAGAACAAAATAAAAACAAAAACATATATATACACATTTATACAATTCATTAAGCAAATTACAATATATAGATATTTAAAAAGAACATGCATGTAAATGTAAGAAAATAATAAAGAAGTATTTATAAATTTCTTGTGTCAATAAAACAAACAAACAAATAAAAAACAATAATTAATAACAATATATTGCAATATCAAAGGATAAATGTAAAAAAAAAATAATAATAAAAAAAAAATAAAATAAAACCCCATGAAGTAGAGGAGTAAATAAAAGGCAGAGTGTGAGTTACATCTGTTATGTGTTGTTGTTGTTGTCTCTCAGACTGTGACATCACTGACGTCTCCTGCAGCTTCTCTGCTGATGACTCTATTCTCTCAGAGTAGATGTTGTATTTTATTTTGGTCAGAGAGGGAATCAACATCTGGGAGTTTACATTTCATTTTTGTAAAGAATTTTTTCCTAATTTCTTCATATGTGCTACATTGTAGCAGGAAATGTTGCTCTGTCTACCTGTCAGAGCTGTCTCTCTGTCTCCACCTGTCTCTGTGGACACTCTGTCTCTGTCCTTCTCTCTCTCTCTCTCTCTCTCTCTCTCTCTCTCCCTCCTCTCTCTCTCTGTCTCTCTCTCTCCCTCCTCTCTCTCCCTCTTCCTCTCTCTCTCCCTCTTCCTCTCTCTCTCTCTCCCTCTCTCTCCCTCCTCCCTCCTCTCGCTCTCTCTCTCTCCCTCTCTCTCTCTCTCTCTCTCTCTCTCCCTCGCTCTCCCTCTCTATCTCTCTCTCTCTCTCTCTCTCTCCCTCCTCTCTCTCTCTCACATGACCAGTGTGTTTGTTCCCGTGATCACTTCTTCCATCTCTCTTCTCAGTGACTGAATATCTCACTCTTCTTACTCTGAGCCTGATGGATATGCTCGACCAGAGTCTGGACAGCTGCAGGTAACAAGGACAGACACGAGACAACAGGGACAGACCGGGGACAAGATGGCTAACTGGGACAAGCTAAGCTAAGCTAAGCTACAACATGCTAGTTCTGATAGCTAGTTTATGAAGCTAAACAAGGCCTGACCTAAAAACACTGTTCAGTCTAAAGGTTTTAGTTAAGTAATAAAGAGAAGTGTGAGATATTACAGCTGAAGTTGTATTATAGAGGACTAATGTTCAGTTGATTATGATCATGATTAGATAATAACACAATAGATAAGTTAGCTTAAGCTAGCTACTAAAACACAAACAACCAGAGCTCTGTAGCTGTGGTTTATATTAGCTAGTTAGTTAGCTGGTTGCCTTAAAACTGAGGTTATTTGTTTATATGTTTGTTTGTTTGTTTATTTGTTTTGCACAATTTAAGACTATACAACATAACAAATAAATAAATTAATAATATACAGTGCAGGAAGAGGCAAAAAACCCACAGCAGCATGATGCTAAAACAAGGCCTGACCTAAAAACACTGCTGTCAAAACCAGTTTAAAGGCTGCAGTTCGGTTAGAAAGAGAAGTGTGAGATATTGCAGCTGTAGTTGTTTTATAGAGGACTAATGTCCAGTTGATTATGATCATAATTAGATAATATAAGTTATAAGCCAACCAGAGCACTGTAGCTGTGTTTTATATTGTTGATTTATTGTGCTGTTGGTTGACTCAGTAATTATATTTGTTTAATACAGAATAATGCTCACCAACGTTAGTTAGCTTGTTGCATTAAAACTGAGGTTATTTGTTTATTTGTTTATTTAATTTATTAAAATAAATGAATAATATTCAGTGCAGGAAGAGGCAAAAAACCCACAGCAGCGAATGCTTTGCTATTGTTACATTTATTATTTTTTAATTTATTTATTTGTTTTGCACAATTTAAGACTACACAACATAACAAAGTAATTAAATGAATAATATGAAGTGCAGGAAGAGGCAAAAAAAAAAACACTGGGCTTATCTGAAGCCTCCACCTAGAGACAAGATTAATATAAAGAAATAATATGACTACATAATAGTGATAACAAAACAATTAGGACAAGATACTGTATATATAATAACAACAATAACAATACAGTAAATATATCAAAAAAGACAAGACCTGACCTAAAAACACTGCTGTCAAAACCAATTTAAAGGCTGCAGTTAAGTTAGAAAGAGAAGTGGGAGATATTGCAGCTGTAGTTGTATTATAGAGGACTAATGTTCAGTTGATTATTGATCATGATTAGATAATAACACAATAGCTGTGATAAGCCAAACCGAGCACTGTAGATGTGTTTTATATTGTTGATTGATTGTGCTGTTGACTGACTGGCATCTTGCACAAGTTTTCCATCATCTAGAGGAAAGTTTAGGGTCAGTAATTATATTTATTTTATACAGAATAATACTCACGAACGTTAGTTAGCTGGTTGCTTTAAAACTGAGGTTATTTGTTTATTTGTTTATTTGTGATTGATATCATAAATAATAAGAACCATTATCTGGTTTGCAGCCAAGAAAAGCAAGAAGAAGAGGTCATCCAGGCATCTGAAGGTAAGAATTTATTTACCAAGCTGTTATTAATGACGGCATCTGTCACCTGTGATGTGTATATTTTGTATAATAGCCTAAATATAACAGATGATAAACTGCTTTATCTGATTAATAAGGTGTGCAACAAAGATGTATTTCCTTTTTTCTGTGTAAACTGCAACATGCAGCTGTACATATTGTTTTGTGCAGCTGAACTCAGAGCTTGGTAGCTGTTTTTTCCTTCTTTTCCATTCTCACTAACTGGCTTTTTTTCTGTCCTTTTTCCCCCCTGAGACGGAACAGGAGAAGAGCAGTCAACTGTTACGATAGCCAGCGTTCAGGGGGCTGCAGCGTTTGGTGACCATAACATACAATATCAGTTCCGCACTGAGGGCGGTCAGGTAAGTAACTAATGGCACTACCTGTGATTGTTGTTTCTTACTGCCAACTTCACAAAGACATTAAGTGTTCAGATCTTTTACCTAAGTAAAACTAGCAATACTACAGTGTAAAAACACTCTGTTACAAGTAACTGCATGCAAACTCTTAATCAGTTAAAAGTACAAAAGCATTGGCATCAAAATATAAAATACCCAAAGTACAAGTACTCATTATGCAGAATTGTATATACAATATTACTGCACTATAATGAGTGATGCATTAATGTATAAGTATCACTGATGTTGCTGCTAGTAAAGATGGAGCTAATGTTAACTACTTTATATACTGC
The DNA here is from genome assembly GCA_916700995.1 of Hozukius guyotensis. Taxonomy (NCBI): domain Eukaryota; kingdom Metazoa; phylum Chordata; class Actinopteri; order Perciformes; family Sebastidae; genus Hozukius; species Hozukius guyotensis. The sequence goes on along the minus strand of CAKALU010008145.1, from coordinate 2,410 downwards.
TGAGTAGCTTAACCTATAATAACAAATAGGGATTTATCTGTTGATTTAAAATATTTCGTAATAATAGCTAGGGCTGTCAATCGATTAAAAATAGTTAATCGCGATTAATCGCACATTTTTTTATCTGTTCTAAATGTACCTTAAAGGGAGATTTGTCAAGTATTTAATACTCTTATCAACATGGGAGTGGACAAATGTGCTGCTTTATGCAAATGTATGTATATATTTATTATTGGAAATCAATTAACAACTCAAAACAATGACAGATATTGTCCAGAAACCCTCACAGGTACTGCATTTAGCATAAAACAATATGCTCAAATCATAACATGGCAAACTGCAGCCCAACAGGCAACAACAGCTGTCAGTGTGTCAGTGTGCTGACTTGACTATGACTTGCCCCCAAACTGCATGTGATTATCATAAAGTTGACATGTCTGTAAAGATAGAACCCATTTTCAGGTCATGGGACCCCTTTGAAAATGGACATGCCAGTTTTTCCTTGCCAAAATTTAGCGTAACCTAATTCACTCTAGCTTTAAAACTGAGCCGGTTACAACCTAAAAATCACAAGTTGCGATAATGCGTTAAAGAAATTAGTGGGCCTGGTGTTAAAACAAATTTGCATTAACACGTTATTATTGCATTAACGTTGACAGCCCTATTACTAACCTAAATCTGCAAAGTAACTAGTAAGTATTAGCTGTCAAATATATGTCATGGAGTAAAAAGTACAATATTTGCATCTAAAATGTAGTGGAGTAGAAGTCTTAAGTAGCATAAAATGTAAATATTCAAGTAAGTAAAGTACCTCAAAACTGTACTTAAGTACCTCACTGGAGTAAATGTACTACCACTGCCCTAATGGCATACGGGTCTAGAGTTTTAGGGGTTAGATTGCATCTGATCAGCACTCAGAACAGTAAACAGAACACTCCAGTATTACTTTAGATGTCAGGTTGAATAAACATCCAAGATCTGTTTATACAGGGACATAATTAGCAACTGGCAGAGCTTCACTTTACACATTGATGAATGTGGTTGAATGGATTTGGTCGCATGTATAGAGCAACGTGACAGTAAACAACTGTATGTACTCTTTGTGATTTACGCTTTGTCATGCTGAGTGTTTTGGTGTAAGCGCTGTCACCTCACAGTGAAAACAACCTGAGTTCCTCTCAGGAACAGTTCTTTCTGTGTAGGGTTGTTGTTTCCTTGTTATGTTATGGTGTGTTTTCACCGGATGCTTCAGCTTCCTTCTATATTCCAAAGACAAGTCAGGAGGATAGCAGACTCTAAATTGCCGCCTGAAGGTGTGAATGCGTGTTTTTCTTTTTCCAGTCCCATGATTGACTGGTGACCTTTGTCGAGAGTGTCTCCTTGCCATCCGCTAATGTGGTATTCACTCCAGCGGTGGTCAGTGATGGACAACAGGACAGTGATGCAAATAAACAATTTGGAAACAAGTAAATGTGCAATATCCAAGTTGGTTTATCCTTTTTGGGATGATTTACACTGGTGGGAATGAAGTCAGTGATCCATGTGGCTCATTAGGCATAAACAAGGCTAGTGTGAGCGATCATGTGATTCCAGTCTGGTCTGGGATTGGCATGGGAACGCTGTCACATGTCAGTCAGGAGGAGAGTCACATGATGGAGGGTTACAAATACTGATTCTTGGAACAAACAAGCTAATTTTCCTGACTTGTTTTTTTAAAATTGAATCAGGCACATTCTGAAGCATAAGCAAATTGAGAGGGATACTCAATATGCTTATGCTTCAGAATGTGCCTGAAGCGAGATCAATGCACTACTGCGATGAGGACTATGGTGTCAGATACTAGGCTCGGCTGAACTGAAGCAATAGATATGCCAAACAAATCTACAAGGCAGGTAAGGTTTTGATTTGGACACAGTACGTGTATCATAGAGACCGTAGCGATTGACTTTAAAAAAACAACTGGTTGCTCTGTTTGTTTGACTCCCATTCTCTCTTTTACCTGCGTTTCTCCATCTTGCAGGTGACGTACCGTGTTGTTCAGGTGACTGACCAGCAGCTTGAGGGAAGAGATGATGGGGGAGGAGCAGTGAGCGTCGTCTCTACAGCCGCCTTCGCCGGGGCTCCTCAGGCTGTGGCTCAGGTACCCAAATCTCCCCCTTTTTTCATTGATCAAAGAGAACCTACCGGTAATATGGACTGTTTTTAAAGACTAACCGCATGCTTTAGTGTTCAAGTAATGCCACAGTTTTTAAAAGGCGGGTCCATCATTTTTTGTTTTGTTTATATCATTCAGTAGTTTCACAGCGTGTTCCAGTGTTCCTTATGTTTTAATTTAATATTCAAATTCTGGTCATAGTACGTATGTTTTAGTGTCAAAATGCTATTCTCACAAGTCCTTCTAAAAACTTTT
>CAKALU010008137.1:0-13839 GCA_916700995.1 Hozukius guyotensis | reverse complement strand
TTTTTTCGGACATTTTTTAGATCTTTTTTTTCAAACTTTTTTCAGACTTTTTTTTCAGACATTTTTCAGATTTTTTTTTTCGGACATTTTTTTCAGATCTTTTTTTTCAGAAATTCTTCAGACATTTTTTTCAGACATTTTTCAGATCTTTTTTTTCAGACATTTTTCAGATCTTTTTTATCAGACTTTTTTTCAGACTTTTTTTCAGATCTTTTTTTTCAGACATTTTTTCAGACATTTTTAAGATCTTTTTTTTTTAGACTGTTTTTGTCCGACATTTTTCAGATCTTTTTTTTCGGACATTTTTTGTCCGACATTTTTCAGATCTTTTTTTTCAGACTTTTTTTTCAGACATTTAGAGCTCTTTTGTCTGTATTTTATGTTTTACAGCTTAAAAACGTTTGCATGATCAATGTGGAAACAGATACTTGTGTCTGTACTTTACTTATTCTAGTTACTGTATTTTCTACAGTAAATGGTGAATATTGGAGGAGGAAAACTAGCATCTCTTTTACTGCTTCAGAGACATTTGGAGGAGAACAGAAAAAAAAACAATAGCAAGTCCTGGTGCTGTTGAAATCTTTTCTTCTTGAGTTTGGTTTGCAGTACGTCTTGCTTCCAAGAAGCATAAGATCATAAATAAATCAGATGAATGTAGCCTTCTACTTAATATTTTGAATTGGTGACAATACAAGTTCATCCTGTAATTACTGCCCTGCCTAAAAGGAGAACAAAACACTCGAAAACCCCAAAAACTCAAAATGTTTAATACATTCAGCGTTCCTGACCCAAAGAAATACAATACTAGACCTTCCCAGCACTAATATGATAATAATCATAAAGACAAAAGGCAAAGTACTAGAGGAAAAAGACTCACTCCATGAAGATAAAGAGTGAAGAATACAGCTACAAGTCAAACCCACCGCTCACACGTACAGTATATGTAATGTAATGTAGACCATTGAGCATACCTGCTACAGTTATATATCATATGTTGCTGGATCCAGACCATTCCAGCAAACCCTGATTGGTGTTTCTGGGACAATCCCAGCCAAAGCTACCTAAAAGTACATGAATACATTCTTCTTCATATTTGATATTTCCGCTTATTGTACTTATGTGTTTGTAGTACTGTATTTCCTCAATGCATCAATATATTCACATTCTGTTTCCCCACACATGTAGAGGAACCTCCTGGCCACTATCACACCAAATCTGGGATCAATCAAAGCTTGAATTATGAAATTACATGAGTTTATTTATCATCTCCCATTCGGCCTGGCTTTAATTTGCATTTCTTTTGTTTATGGGGGTGTGTCGCAATATCTGTCAATTTAACCACTTTTGCAGTAAAACATTTTTATACAAGAATCAATTTCATATTTAGGAGACCGAAGAGAATATAAAAAAACATTGTTGTGCTTTGTTGTAGGGGTATCTCAAAAACTAAAGCACTTTTAGGGGTCTTCCCTCTAGCCTGGTACAGTGGGAGTCCAGATGAATGTTGGAAAATAGTTATGTTAAGTTAGCAATAACTTCTTTTTTTTTGTTTTTGGCAATTTGGGGGCATTGATATTTTAAGTTTATAAGGTGTTAGTGTTAGCAAACAGTTTCTTATTTCCACATCCTGCAGCTGCAGAGCAACTTGATGATTCATTCGGAGTAATTTGTGTCCAATGTTCTCTCTCTTTTAGCTCTGATTTTGGTCGCCACCAACTCCTGAATGAAATATATCTGTCTCTTTAGCTGCTAAATGCTCCACTATGTTCCCCAGCTAGTCTCTAACTGAGTCTGTCTGCTGTTTGCTGCTGAGCAGGTAGTGTACTGTGGCTTTTTTTGCAGCTTTTGTTCAGAAAAATCTCTGGGCCGGAGAGATAAACAATGAGCTGAAGTTCTGTTTAAACCTCGACATTTAGACGTAAATCACCAAATCATTGCTCAGTGGAATGTGTACTTATTATCTTCTTCATCCTTTGAATAAATGTTTGTTTTACTTCTGCAAGTAGAAGCTGAAGAAGCCTAGGAGAGACGAGGATTACTTTTCCAGCGGCGGCGACGCTACATATCTTCCTCTTTGTCTTTTAACGTGACGTATACCTCCAGAGATTGCGGCTAATCATCCTCCCTGTAAGCAGCTCTGCATCGTGGCTGATTAGTTTCTCTCATCATCTCAGCATCTTGTTTCTCTCTGAGCTGTTCTCTCTGTTTCTCTTGTCATGTTTATTTTTTGCATCGCTTTGCATTCTCCCTGTCGTCTTTATGTTGCTAATGTATTCGCTGATTGAGTCACGCAGAACGCGGGCCGGAGCGGGAGCATTTGCCATGCTAATTGCTGGCAGATAAACAGCAGCGGTGCCCTTCCACCAAAACAAGAAAGTGACTCCCGAGGTTCTGGCAGCTTCGTTACCTGAGAGAAGGTGGCACTGCATCCAAACAACAACAACAAAAGGCAGGAGGCATGAAAGCGGCTGTTTACCCCCCTGAAAGCTCACCGGGTCATCGGCGGCCTAATTAAACCGCAGAGTATTTTTAGATTTCTGAGATCCTGTCAGATTCGAAAGCCTCTGTTTGTTTATCTGCGCAGGAACAAATAAAAGTGTTTTAAGATTTATTGCCAACTGTCATGTTAGCTCTCCTCCTGTCCGCGGTGTGAAAGCGAGTCCTGCTGGGAAGCTTTACATCAAACGGCCCCTTTAGAAACACCTTTAATTACTCTCTGTCTCTCGCCCTCTGAAGTCCTCGCTGCGTTTGGCTGTCGGCTCGTCTCACTTTCTGCGGAGCCATCTGGATCTGATTCAAGCTCCTTCCTCCTGCCTCCACATCATCCTTCAGCACCGCATCCCGATCCGTCTCTCAAATTCAAATGAGCTTTAACTGGCACGACTGCTAAAGTTTATTTATATATCACCAAGTGCTTTCATAAGTCAATGAACACAGAGAGAGTACAGAGACCAGAAACAAACACACAACATCAAGAAGGAGCTGTCTGGTGTTCAGATGCTGTTTAAAGAGGTCACCTTCCTACCAGACCTGATGTCTGCAGGCCACACGCTTCAGTTAGCTCACATTTAGGGACAAGATGACCTCAGGGTTTAGCCTGGTCCGGTGCTGTGCTCACTGACAGCTGTTTACCTGGTTGGAGAAGTCAACAGGCCAATCAGAGCCTTGTAGGCGGGATTAAGAACGGGGACATCACCTTCCTCTGCCGGAGCCAGAATCAAAAAATGCTGTCAAACATGGATGAGATGGACGCAGCTGTACAGGTTCTGTTGACAGACGACGATCGACATGAATCCACTGACCGTCGACTGATCGGCGGTCGTATTTCGGATCTGGCTCCACGTTGGTAAAGGCCCCGACACACCAAGCTGACGGTCGGGCCGTCGGTGAGCGTCTGTCGGTCTAGTTTTTGCGGTGTGTCCCGCACCGTCGGCTCTAGTCTGTTGAATCGGCGGCGGAGCTCGTCCGCTTCCTGTTTCCCTTTTTGAATGATGAATACAGACTAGCACCGCCTGCTGGTGTGGAGAGTTATTTCCTCTGAAATAGTGGCGGCACCCCGAGGGTGTCGCCAACATGTTGAGGTTCACCGCTGTGCTGCTTCCCACGTCACCATGAGAGCACGTCAGCTCTCCAGAAATACAGCAACTTCTATCACATTCACTTCCCTTAAATGAGGAATCCGGATAAACTGTCGGTTTGTCTCCAATCTAACTGCTTCCAATGTTATTAATGATTGGTCATCAGTGGTTATCATAGATATGGGTTTGAAGGGGCCTACTACCCCTACTAGTAGGTTCAGAAGGCCGTTATCATCTATTCACATCATAGACTATATATAAGAAGTGGACGTAGTCATTATGATGTCACTCTGTAAAGACTTGAGTTTGTCATTTTGGCTGTCTCCATCTAGTTTTTGGCCTTCGCCATCTTGGCTTTTGGCCGTCGCCATCTTGGCTTTTGGTCGTCACCATCTTGGTTTTTGGTCGTCGTCACCTTGGTTTTTGGCCGTCACCATCTTGGTTTTTGGTCGTCGTCATCTTGGTTTTTGGCCGTCACCATCTTGGTTTTTGGCCGTCACCATCTTGGTTTTTGGTCGTCGTCATCTTGGTATTTGGCCGTCACCATCTTGGTATTTGGTCGTCACCATCTTGGTTTTTAGTCTGCTTTATGGTCTATCTGACTCTAAATGGGACCATAATTTACTAAATGAACATCATGCTGTATTGAAGAAGACTTGAAACCAGCGATTGAGACCATAAACTCATGTTTACAATGACTTTTACAACGTGGTAGGAGCAGTTTGGCCCGTCATTTGAAAACATGTTTTTTCAGAGAATATTTTTTTTTTGAAAATATCTTTATTTTAATCAACAAAATAAAATCTGAATTTCTCCTTAGAAGATACAAACCGCCCACAGTCTCGTTAGTTTGGTTTAGATTTTCCAATATTTTCTAATCAGTTTGCATCATATTATTCTTTTTCTATTGACTAAAGTCTTCATGGTTTAACATCCCTCCTGCACCCTGAATGATCTTTTTGTTATTTCTTTTATCTTCCTTCCTTCAGCATTGATTTGATGATTACACTTATTTAAAAAAATACTGAACATTTTTTTCTCCCTGCAGTTATTACCAGATGTTGTTTTCCAAACCAAGGAAAGGTTATTAAGACATTTTTTAATTTTATTATTATAATCTTCATACCACTGGGAGATATTTAATATTTTTTTCTCCTCTTGGTTAAATAGTTTTTTTCCCCTCATTAAACTATTTTCACATTAAGCCTTTTAGATATTATTTTTTTCCCATTTGGAGATAAACGTTACAGATCACTTGAACCAAACACAGACGACGCTAATTAAGTATACTTTAATTTTCTCTTATTTCCTTGTAACATGGCAGGTTTTCCCATAATTATTTCTCTCTGCTTCTTTTTGTCGGTGCGTTTTATCTCTCTATCCCCCCCCCCGCCTCCCTCTCTCTCTCTCTGTCATCTCCGCTGCTCGCTCCACCAGGTGACCCGGGAGACCCAGCTACTTTAAATTGATTCTTTCTTTTTTATGTCGCCGCATTAAATTGAAACCAATCCCCAAATGCTTAAAAGCTCAAACTGCAACCTGACTTCCTGCCTGTCCCCCCCCCCATCTGTACTGAGAGGGAGAGGAGAAGCAGCAGGGGGGGGGTTGGAGGATGGAGGGGGGGGGACCAGGAGGGAGGGTGGGGGTTGTTTGACGGCAGCTCTCACACAATGAAGCGACAGGGTTCGTTTCGTCTTCGGAGGATTTGGTAAATCCGGAACTGTGTCGAGCAGCTTTAGACAGAAAGGGAAGGCCCGCCGGAGCAGAACCGCCGAGCATGACAACCAGCTTTATTTTATGTCATTGTATTCAAATTTACTACATCCCCAACACTTATCACCCCCCTCCTCAGCACACACAGGCCCACTTTGAAGACGGATCACCGTGGAGAAAGAACATATTTTCCCCTTTTTCCCAAAGTCAGATTGGCACAAATTGAAGCAGAGAAACTTTTTATGTGTGTCAGCGCAGCACAATGGGGAGCACGCTGTAAGAAATGGACACCTTAAGCCGGCAGAGTCTACGACGGAGAGCGCCAAAACCTTTCTCTCTATGTTTAATACGTACAAGGAAGTTGCAAATGAAGCAATTAAAGACGCTCTCTTTCTAATTTTACTCATCAAGACCAGTTTACCTGCCATGTTTGTTGCTACTCAGCCTTTAAAAAACTTCAATTCATAAGAGAAAGTCTGCTTTACAGACTGAAGGTGTGGAGTTTGAAAAATGTGGCTCTAAGGGTTTAATTAAATGCAATCAAGTTGCATTATGGGAAATGCAGGATCCAGTGTTTGAGGAGCTTTGACTGTACGAGAGATCTCAGCCTCGGCTGCATCAATTTCATTTCTCTGCCTCCGCGCCGGCGACAGTCGTGGCCGGAGGATTATGTTTTCGGGTTGTCCGTCTGTACGTCCCCTTCACGGACAAACATCCAACCGGACTGGAGGATGGACTGATTAGATTTTGGTGCTCAAAGGTCAGAGGTCACTGTGACGTCACACAAAACACATTTTATCCACAACTCAAGAGTTCATCTGATTATTAAGACTATTTCATACAAAATAGGATCAAATTATGAAGTGATGACATTTTGGACAAACATGGATGTAAACTGTAAGTTGACTGGTTGGTAGAGGCGTACAATAATAATACTATTAATAATAATAAACTTTATTTCTATAGCACCTTTCAAAACGACAGTTACACGGAGCTTCACAAACTGTATTTAAAAGAACATCATACACGGAAAATGCAATAAAAACAGGGATTTGAAGAGGTGGTCAAACAGAGAGAAATAAAAGTAAAATGTAAAAGAACAACATTAAAAACATTTGTTTTAAAAAACGATATGCAAATGTGTGTACAGGTGGGTTTTTAAAAGCTTCCACAGCATTGGAGCTAAAAGGATAAAAGCATGCAACCCCCTTTGTTTTAACAACCATGAGGCAATATTTCTATTTTTTAATCTGTCGCTCCCACATCCCAACATTTATGGAAATGAAATACTAAACAAGACAAAACAAGAAGACACAAATGTCCATCTTAGAGCTGCAGTTACCAGTATTTGTATATTAATTATGGATCAAATGTGACAGAGGATTCCTGAAAACACAGAAGCTGCACCGGAAACAAATCATTTTTAATGCATTGGATCTTTTTTCCTGAAGTTATTTTAAAGTTAATATAATCATTGCATGTTTTTTTACAGTGTGTAGTGTTGCCCTTTGGAACAGCTCAGTGGGCTCTTTCTGCCCACACAGAAGCCTCAGTGTGATTCATACATGTTCAACACATATTCACCACAGCTAGCGTAGCTGGAGTTGAGTGGGACAGAAAGGCCACATAGACACCCCCACCTCCCCTTTAAACACCCTCTGGGATGTGGTCCAACACGTTTAATTAAAGCGTCCAGCATCCATGTCCGCCACGCTGGGCCCAAAAACAATAAAGGTGTCCAATAAAATCAGGTGGAGGCGAGCGACGCGGCGGCGTTGAGATCCGCTGACACTCCGAGAGTTTCTCTGCAAACACACGAGCGATGAGTGAGAGTCTGTCTTTACGGGGAGAGCGAGGCGATGAGGACGACCCTGCAGGAATGCTTTTAGCTGCCAGACTTTTCTCTTGTTACCACCCTCTCTAACACAGGCGAGGACAATGGAGCCGAGTCCTGCAGGACACACTCAAAGGAGACATTTTTATCTCTCCCTGAAAAAAAGAAAACCCCTTCAACAACGCCTCCTGGTAAAAGCACCCTTCAGGCTTTGTGTTGCTGTGAGGACAGAAAAGCCTGTAATCTAAAAAAAACTGCACTCATGATTACAGTGTTTGAGTTGTGCTGTGTGGAAGTTACCTGCTGAGCTCCACCTCCCCCCTATTTAAGTCCAGGTGGGAGGGATCTGACCCGTCACCTCCGCCTGGAGCTGCAGGACTGGATGAGTGAAAAAACAAACAGGCGTCCTCGTCTTTGTCCTCATCTTTGTCCTCATCTCGTCGGAGGACGAGCTGTGAGAAATCATGATGGTGCAAATAATGAAGTAACATTAACATCTTCTCTCCAAGCTGTTTGGTATTCAGAGTCACTTGTTTTTCTTCAAATGAGAACAAAATGAAGACAGTGTGTCCGAAGACCAGCGACCAATCTCACAATATAAACTGACGGCTCTTTATTGCAGGAAATGACACATTCAGGTGTTAATTAAATGACAAAATGTCCTGTCATACCTCCAACCTCTGTCACTAATCTTGCACCCCCACTTTTGACTGTAACTAGGCGCCCATGCCGGGGTTGGAAAGACGTGATGCATGAATTACTAACTAAAAAAGTACAAAAAAAGACGTGATCTGAAGTTTAACAAACCCAAGCAGACACCAACACTGACAGCAGCACAAAGACTCTGGACATCTGGACATCTGGACATGTGGACATCTGTCCCTGGAGTTGAGGATGTAGAGAGAAAGTCACTCTGTATAATGACGTCACACTAAATGTGCCCGACATCCACGTTTTTTTGCAGAATGGCCAGGATTTATATCTAATAATTATTAACATTTTACACTAATTCAGAACTTTTACAGACAGAAAACTTGAACAGCAACGAAGCAGCGACAGTAACTACACTGGACTGGAGTCTTTGGGTCCGTCTGACCGGGTGATCGGTGCCCAGACAGGTTTGGTTACTTTGGTCGAGCTGCTCTCGTACACTGTTCATAGTTATACCTACCAAAAGTGATGCACTGTAATTGTGGACCAGGAAGTATTAATAGCGGCGTGTAGGGAGGAGGTCGGGGTGGATGGGTGGGTCTGGAGACCGCCATTCATGTCCCGTGTGAAACCAGAAGTCAACATGGAGTTATTTTAACCCACACCACCATCTTTTCCTAAACCTAACTAAGTATTTTGGTGCCTAAACTTTGGCAAAAGAAAGTTGTTTCCTGTGAAGACGGAAGTTTAAACGTGTTGTTGGACGTTCGTAGGAAAACAAACTGAAAAAGGAGGAATAACTTTTTCGTAAGATATTATACGAGCGTCGTATGAGGATACGATGCTACGATGGTTCAGTGGGAATCTCAGTTAAAAACGGGGAAAAGACATTATAAGTTTAAACTTGTTATGACCTGATGGCGCTGCAGCCCCCTCTCACCTTTACTCAGCAGCATGAGGCTTCACCAATTATAGAGATCCGTCGAGTTCCGGGTGACTTTTGGAGTCTGATGTAATATTATTTATGATTAAAAATCTGAATTGTATCTGTTTTTATCTCAAAACTTATACTTTAAACGAGCCAAACGATAATGGTCACCGTCGCCCTCTCCCACCGTCGCTGTCCGTGGTTCTGAAACGGAGCGGAGGAGATCGATAGACATAACACGTCACTTGGTTCGGTTTATTTAGCGTTTCTGAGGCTACTGCGTGGTTCAATCAATGAATGTTATTTTGCTCAGATGTGTTCAGGTGGGTAACCTCCGGGTCTAAAAAGTGAATCCAATGCTGAAGAGCTTTAAACCTTCATCCTGTCTACCAGCCAGCAGGGGGCGACTCCTCTGGTTGTATAGAAGTCTATGAGAAAATGAGCTTCTACTTCTCTCTTGATTTATTACCTCAGTAAACATTGTAAACATGAGTTTATGTTTCAAGTCTTCTTCAATACAGCATGATGTTCATTTAGTAAATGATGGTCCCATTTAGAGTCAGATAGACCATAAAGCAGGGGATGCTTTAGGGCGGGGCTACCTTGTGATTGACAGGTCGCTACCACGGCGTTGTCCGGTCTGGGAGTTGTCTTACAACTTTAACCCTTTCACAGTGTGTTTTCACTTCATCAAAGTTAATTATAACCTTTTGTGGTCGCCTAAAAATGTCTTCGGTTGTACTTAGCTCCGCCCTCTCGTGCCCTTTCTGGTTGCTAAAAACCAAGATGGCGACAGACTAAAACTAAGATCGCCTTGAATTTTGCACTAAAGGTTGAACTTTAAGACTACAACTAACACCAAACTGTCCGCTGATGTTTATGTATGTTCTGTTTGTGCATTAAAGGAAATAAATCAGCTGTTTTTATTAGTATTATTGTAAAGAAATGAAGGTTTTCTATTGCATGACGTCGCCCTGCCGGTGAATGAGGGAGCTGCATCCTGACAGGAATCAGCCACTATGGCTAGACTAGACTTTAACTTCTGATAATTGGTAAATGTTACTGAAACTTCTTCGTGGTAAAAGAACATTTTGAATGCAGGACTTTCACTTTTAATGGAGCTCTATATCCCAAAGTGGTATTGATACTTTACCTGAAGGATTTAAATTCCTCTTCCACCTCTGCTCCTTATTACCGTCACCCAGTCAGCGGCTCCATCTGGCCTCCCGGAGACGGTGTACGGGACGGAGAAATGTCCACGGGTCTGATTTCACTGTTAGCTGGAGCTTTAATGATCCCCGCGGGGAATTAGAGAGGAGAGAGAGAGAGAGAGAGAGGAACCTAGCTGTGGGAAGTCGATGTGGGATTTAACCTGCAGCGGGTGGTCCAGCGAGCAGCCAGAGAGGACGAGTTACAGCGGAGAGGTTGTTGGTTCAACGCCAGACTGTGACGAGAGGCGGCGCGCTGCCAGTGACGACGGTGATATTCAACATCGATTTCTACTGGTGTTTTTTCCACTAAACATTTCTTAATACGTTGGATTTAGTATTTATTTAAAGGATTATAACCAAAACCAACCTGTTTCAGTGAACATATGAACGCGTCACCTACGAACCGACACTTTAATAATAATCACTTGTTTTTGAAAAGTGCTGTATAAATAGTTTTATTTATTAAGTGCTTTACACTAAACACAAAGCCAAGAAAAGATGACATCATTTATGGTTTGAATTATATTTGAGTTACAATTACTTATAGTAGTGGTATTTCATATTTCATAACTTCATATCGTACATAGCTAAAACACATTATATTTTTATCTTGATACTTCATTTTATCAAAATATTATATATCATTATATATGTTTTACTATTATTTTTATATGGTATACATCTCTTCTATGTATATTTTATGTATATTATATAAATTACTCAAAGTATAAAACATATATACTATTATAAAAAATATAATACATATGAATAAATATATACAAATATATCATACAAATATATGAAATTATATTATTTAATTAAAAATATACAAAAATCAAAATAGTTTTATTTTGAAATATTCACAATTATATTTGTTATGATAATATGTGTAGTAGTAGTAGTAATAGTAGTAGTGGTAGTAGTAGTAGTAGTAGTAGTAGTAGTAGCAGTAGTAGTAGTGGTAGTAGTAGTAGTAGTAGTAGTAATAGTAGTAGCAGTAGTGGTAGTAGTGGTAGTAGTAGTAGTAGTAGTAGTAGTAGCAGTAGTAGTTAGTAGTTAGTAGTGGTAGTAGTAGTAGTAGTAGTAGTAGTATTAGTAGTATTAGTAGTAGCTGCAGTCAGAGCAGCAGATCAGACAGCTCAACGTACCGTACAGTCCTTGTGGGTCCAGTCTCCCTCCAGAAAACACCTCCTTCTTCACTCCTTCAGGCTGGAAACACAAACAACATGACAGCTGATGACTGACACATTCACACAGTCACCTGTTTCAGGTATTTCTACTCAAATCTGATGTAGATAGCAACAGCCAAAAACCAAGATGACCATGTCCAAAAACCAAGATGACTACGTCCAAAAACCAAGATGACCACGTCTAAAAACCAAGATGACCACGTCCAAAAACCAAGATGACCACGTCCAAAAAACCAAGATGACCACGTCCAAAAACCAAGATGACCACGTCCAAAAACCAAGATGAACACGTCTAAAAACCAAGATGATGACCACGTCTAAAAACCAAGATGATGACCGCGTCTAAAAACCAAGATGATGACCGCGTCTAAAAACCAAGATGACCACGTCCAAAAACCAAGATGACCACGTCCAAAAAACCAAGATGACCACGTCCAAAAACCAAGATGACCACGTCCAAAAACCAAGATGAACACGTCTAAAAACCAAGATGATGACCACGTCTAAAAACCAAGATGATGACCGCGTCTAAAAACCAAGATGATGACCGCGTCTAAAAACCAAGATGACCACGTCCAAAAACCAAGATGACCACGTCCAAAAAACCAAGATGACCACGTCCAAAAACCAAGATGACCACGTCCAAAAACCAAGATGAACACGTCTAAAAACCAAGATGATGACCACGTCTAAAAACCAAGATGATGACCGCGTCTAAAAACCAAGATGATGACCGCGTCTAAAAACCAAGATGACCACGTCCAAAAACCAAGATGACCACGTCCAAAAAACCAAGATGACCACGTCCAAAAACCAAGATGACCACGTCCAAAAACCAAGATGAACACGTCTAAAAACCAAGATGATGACCACGTCTAAAAACCAAGATGATGACCGCGTCTAAAAACCAAGATGATGACCGCGTCTAAAAACCAAGATGACCACGTCCAAAAACCAAGATGACCACGTCCAAAAAACCAAGATGACCACGTCCAAAAACCAAGATGACCACGTCCAAAAACCAAGATGAACACGTCTAAAAACCAAGATGATGACCACGTCTAAAAACCAAGATGAACATGTCTAAAAACCAAGACGACCACGTCTAAAAACCAAGATGACCACGTCTAAAAACCAAGATGACCACGTCTAAAAACCAAGATGACCACGTCTAAAAACCAAGATGATGAACACGTCCAAAAACCAAGATGATGACTGCGTCTAAAAACCAAGATGACCACGTCTAAAAACCAAGATGACCACATCTAAAAACCAAGATGACCACATCTAAAAACCAAGATGACCACGTCTAAAAACCAAGATGATGACCACGTCTAAAAACCAAGACGACCACGTCTAAAAACCAAGATGACGACCGCGTCTAAAAACCAAGATGACCACGTCTAAAAACCAAGATGATGACCACATCTAAAAACCAAGATGACCACGTCCAAAAACCAAGATGACCACGTCTAAAAACCAAGATGACCACGTCTAAAAACCAAGATGACCACGTCTACAGACCAAGATGACCACGTCTAAAAACCAAGATGATGACCACGTCTAAAAACCAAGAAGAACACGTCTAAAAACCAAGATGATGACCACGTCTAAAAACCAAGATGATGACCACGTCTAAAAACCAAGACGACCACGTCTAAAAACCAAGATGATGACCACGTCCAAAAACCAAGATGACCACGTCTAAAAACCAAGATGACCACGTCTAAAAACCAAGATGACCACGTCTACAGACCAAGATGACCACGTCTAAAAACCAAGATGATGACCACGTCTAAAAACCAAGAAGAACACGTCTAAAAACCAAGATGATGACCACGTCTAAAAACCAAGATGATGACCACGTCTAAAAACCAAGACGACCACGTCTAAAAACCAAGATGATGACCACGTCCAAAAACCAAGATGACCACGTCTAAAAACCAAGATGACCACGTCTAAAAACCAAGATGACCACGTCTACAGACCAAGATGACCACGTCTAAAAACCAAGATGATGACCACGTCTAAAAACCAAGAAGAACACGTCTAAAAACCAAGATGATGACCACGTCTAAAAACCAAGATGATGACCACGTCTAAAAACCAAGACGACCACGTCTAAAAACCAAGATGATGACCACGTCCAAAAACCAAGATGACCACGTCTAAAAACCAAGATGACCACGTCTAAAAACCAAGATGACCACGTCTACAGACCAAGATGACCACGTCTAAAAACCAAGATGATGACCACGTCTAAAAACCAAGAAGAACACGTCTAAAAACCAAGATGATGACCACGTCTAAAAACCAAGATGATGACCACGTCTAAAAACCAAGACGACCACGTCTAAAAACCAAGATGATGACCACGTCCAAAAACCAAGATGACCACGTCTAAAAACCAAGATGACCACGTCTAAAAACCAAGATGACCACGTCTACAGACCAAGATGACCACGTCTAAAAACCAAGATGATGACCACGTCTAAAAACCAAGAAGAACACGTCTAAAAACCAAGATGATGACCACGTCTAAAAACCAAGATGATGACCACGTCTAAAAACCAAGACGACCACGTCTAAAAACCAAGATGATGACCACGTCCAAAAACCAAGATGACCACGTCTAAAAACCAAGATGACCACGTCTAAAAACCAAGATGACCACGTCTACAGACCAAGATGACCACGTCTACAGACCAAGATGACCACGTCCAAAAACCAAGAT
>CAKALU010008130.1:16826-36551 GCA_916700995.1 Hozukius guyotensis | reverse complement strand
GAGATCGAGAGCCAGATCCAGAGTGAGAAAGGCAGAAATAACTCACAAGTGATTGTTATTATAATAATTTTCAGAAGGAATACATTTCTGATTATAGTTATTTGCCGCCGTGCAAGTGTCTATTTTCTCATTTCCTCAATTCATTCTGCCATAACATGCAATATTACCATACAATGGAAACGGGAAATGGCCTCGAGGAAGTGGCACTTAATCTTTTCTACGAAGTGACACATTCGGAGAGCACGATCTAAATGACCATCTGCATTGAAACATAAATAATGATGAGTGTGTTTATCTCCAGGTGCATGTTGCTACTGGGTGTTGCCAGAGGATTTGAAGAGGACTCTTTTTTTTATCTTGAGATCTATTTCATGTTTATGGCTATTACCATCCCAGAGGCCATGTGAAGGAGATAATAGGTGGCTGATTTAATTCACCACTTGAAGGGGGTCAGAGCTGGTCAACACATCCCCATTATACAGTACAGTGAGTGTTTAAACATGGGCTTTACCGGTTGTCACTGTGGTAATCATGTTCATAGACTCCATCTTCGTAGCCGACCAGTTCAGGGTTCTGTTCGTACTCGGCGGGCTGATAGTGCAGGTGGTTGACCCTGAAAAATTACAAGAGGCAAGGATCAGGAATGTGGAGTGTGTGTGAGTGTTGTGAGAAAGAGGAGTAACTGTGGAATAAAGCAAGCCCTGGTCAAAAACTATTTCCAAACATCTCTCATTAGAGACTCACAGTGAAAGTGTAAAAGAGCCTCCAGCCATGCCAGCAGCTCTGTGAGGCTTACTGTATGGAAGCACGGCAATGATTTGAGCTAAACGCTAACGTCAGCATGCCTACATGCTCACAACGACAAAGCTGACATGCAGATGTTTAACCAATGTAATGTTCAACATATTAGTTTAGCTTATCTCCTAGATGATGGCGCTTAGATGACAAGACGAAGGATCACCATTTTTATTACAATTCATCCTGAGGGGAAAACGAATGTCTGCACCAAATGTCACGGCAGTTCATCAAATAGTTGTTGAGACATTTCACTCAAAACCCACAAAATGTCAACCTGCTGGTGGTGCTACACAAAAAGTCACCAAAATCAGTGGGATTCATCCTCTGAGGACCACGAATGTCCGTTAGTTTCAAAGACATCCATTAAGTAGTTGCTGAGATATTTCAGTCTGGACCAAAGCGGCGGACCGACCTAGCCGTAGAGCTACACTGCAGGCTCATGAATGTACCGACCCATCTGGCGTCTAACTTGGGAGCAATAAAACAAAAACAGGAAGTCAAGTATACGAAAATGTGACGCTCACACACTAAACTTTTGTGTGTGACTGTAGTTTTATACTGACATTTGAAATCTCCTCTCACCCCAGCAGTGAGAATATCATCATCTCTCTCACTCTTACAGCTCAGCTTGTGGGACTGATATCTTCCCACTTGTTCCTCTCTCACACACACACACACACACACACACGCACACACACACACACACACTCTAGTGTATATACAGACAGATGGCAGCAGCCTCCTCCCTTAATCCTCCCTGCCCCACTACCCCCTTCTCTCTTATGTGGCCTCCTCTGGTCCACCAGATCTGACCTTGCAGCCTCCATGTGGGCTAAAGAAACAGATAAAGAGCACACCACTCTGATTATTTCGTCCCTCATGCCGTCCTATCTCTCCGACCTTGTCCCATCCCAGTATTGTTACGAACCAAGCGGGTCATGCTGGTACTTTTTACACAGAGATGTAGCATATTGAAGTAGTATACGCGGAGGTTGTTTGGATTAGAGCGACGATGACAGAGACATAACCTCGATGACTAGCCATGCAGCCTCAATTAGTGATTAGAGATGAAAACAGTCAGGGGTAATGAGATGAAGAGGGTGAAGAGACGCACTGAAAGAAGTTGACAAAGCGAAGTATATAGCATCTACTAGTAAGGACATCAAACACACATGGGGCACACTATCAGAGCTAATTCCACATGAGAGCAAGAGGAGGAGGAGTGGTGGTGTAGAGAATCTGGAAGGAGAGCGTGTGGAGGATTTGAGCGGGGCTCAGGCCTGATGGTTAGTTAGGAGGAGATGAGGCAACAAAGCCCTTAATTGGCTGAGCACCAGCGGGCACAGCAGGGATGCCAAGCACCAGCAAAATAGCCTCACTTCACATCGACAGCGCTTTAACGTACACAGATGGAGCCCCACGCACACACACACGCACACACACACACACACACACACACACACACACTGCAACACTCGCTCTGATGAATAAACTTGCATTATAAAAAATCATGTTAATTTGAACTTGAGCAACAAAAACAACAGTCTCAGAAAGCAGAATCAGTTGGGAGAGAGAAGTAAACAACTGTAGGCAGTGTGGGTGGAATACAGTTCACAAGAGAGAGAAGGAATTTTAATTTGAACGAAGTTGGAAACTCTTATTAAAGTCCAAGTAAAGCAAAAAATAAATGTGTTCTGGGTTTTCCACACCACAAAAAAATGTGTTATTATCCACCCAGCCAAATTTGAATGATTAAAAAATATTGCTAAGCAAAATTAGGTTTCAAAGTCTTGAAATAATAAGCAGTATTCTCTGCTCGGAAACGCTGGTGGCGTGTCCACTGTAGGCTCTGAAACCGCGCACAATCACGGTTGAGGGTTCATTACATGTGTACAGTTATAGTATATACGATAGGCATGTGCATTGCAAGGAAAAATACTATTCAATAATCACTGGGAATTAGTCATTACTTTATGAAACTCGCCACATCTGCTTTCTTTGCCCTGGATTTTACATACAGGCTTCCATGCTTGAGGTCGTATCTACTGCTTAGAAGAATACTTAAGACACTACTCTACTGGGGCTTAATATAATGCAAACAATTAAACATTAAACAAATATTTAATATTAGTTATGGCAGTAAAGAACAGTGATGTTTGGTAGTGTAGCTGCACATTCGATATTTATCTATCACAAAGAATGAGGTCTCCAGCAATAAACATTAAATGTGATTTCACATATAGGCTTAGGGTGTAATTTACCGAGTATTCAAATGTTTCTAATTAGACCGCAGCGTGATCTGACAACGTTCATGCTAATGAGTTATTCTCTAGATTGATTTAAATATGTAAAATGCCCAAAAATGGCATTTGTTTTTGTCTAAGACTAGTATCCCTGTAGGGATGAAGCACAACGCCAAGAAGAGCAATTACCAACAAATGAAACTATCTAGTGGTCCCCGTGCTTAGTCATTAGAGATAAATCAACTAATTCCCCATCCTGTGTCTAATCTCTCAGACGATGCCGTGCTCCAATATGCCGGAGACATCTGTCCTGCCTGGTCGTGATCAACGCGGCGTCCCTGTTAGGCAGATGAGTGAGTGTCCCTGTGCTTAATGGTGCCCTGGTGAGAGGAAGAGGCTCCCTAATTCAGCCACTGTCCCTGGGACCTGGCAGTGATGGACTGCGGCCAAGGCCCTGCTCAGGGCTGCGGCACAAAGTAGTGCAGCCCATTCGTATCCCCCACTCGGAGAGCCACTCTGCCACTGAAGGCCCGGATATATTTCTATTGCTGCAGAGAGTTATAGTTTGTTATTCTGGGAGGAGGAGAGTGGAGGTCGGATTGATTACTCCTCAGTAGGAGGGCGGGGAGCAAATAGCAGCTACTGTAGCAGCTTCATGGTGGTCGTATTAAGATGAAGGATTGACTGGGCGCTGATCAATTCTGTGATCTTGGGGGAAAAACCAGTGGGTGCTCCCAGATTAGATATCTGCAGTTGAACACATGATTTTTATTGAAGCGATTGTTTGCAAATGAAGAAAGGTCCGTCTCTGAGGCGTTCTATCAGATATTGAATAGCTACCAGGGTCAGCTTCCCCATTGATCCCGCTCGGTTTCGGACAGTCTCTGTGTGTAAGCCTCAACGGCTCTGAGAGGCTTTACACACTGCATTCCTTTCTCTGGCCCTGCGTTCACATCCGTTCTGCAGGAAATCAATGTGGGTACATCGGTAAACAGAGTTATGAGCTAGCTCATCCGTGCTGCTTACTGCTGCCTGTTTACTGCTAGTGTGTGAGAGTGTTACAGCTACAGCTGAGGGGCCCAGCCTGCTGTCAATAGGAATAGTCCCTGTGGAAAAGAAGGCATCTGAATAAAACCTACCAGCTTGAACAAAGACAAACCCGCTGAAGGCAGCAGTATAGTTGAGATCGTGATGGAGCCTCCTTTCATTTAGCAAATCTACACATCTACCGGTAGATCTATTATCTATATCTACATATATCTCTTTTGGCTTGAAGTTACGATGAGATTGACCTCCTGTGCCCTAGCCATGTTCCTCGGAAAAAACTCCTAAAATAACAGACTGACATTGCCATCCCTAGAGCCCTGCCATTAGCATTTCTATAAAGGAGGCCCAGAAACAAACCCGGACTGTGACACAACCTCGCCGTTAATGAGATGAGATCACTAGCATACTGTACTGTTGGCTGTTTACCCTTGTGGGCCCATGTTAACTGATGTGAGGGTCCCCTTCCATATTACCTATTAATGCGGGGGATTGTTGATCTGCTTATTGCCGGTGGCAGTGAGCATCGGGGGGCCTATAGCACAGTTTGGCCCACGGCTTGATTAAGGCATGTTTCCCATAATGCTTCAGAGGTGGGCACTTCAGGCATAACGTCACAATGGTGGGCAGTGCGCTGGGCAGAGGGACGTGGATTACTTCAGAAAGAGGTCTGTAGTTGGGGGGGGATAACAACCCTGCAAATTACAACCTTCTTCAATTTTCCACATCAAGGCCTTTCTAGAGAGGGAAAGTTGCAGAATTCGAGACGAGCTCTGAAATCCCAAATTGACCCGACTCTGAAGTACCCTTGAGAGTGAACTAATGTGAAAAAGCAAAACAAACAGCGCTTTCTGTATCTTCATCGTTGGCTTTCCCTGGGCCACAGATGATTAAATTAAGTTCATTACATCACATCAGACCCCTATGCTAAAGGAAAGATCTCACTATTATACAGAAAATTGGTAAAAGCGTCTACAGAATCCTCGAATTATAAAAGAATGACGTGGATAGAGGATCTTCAGACATATATCACAAAGCATGCATGGGAAAAGGCTTGTTATCAAGTACAAACATTATCTATCAATTAGGGCTGTCAAAGTTAACGCCATAATAATGCTATAATAACACTTTATGATAATCACATGCAGTTTGGAGCAAGTCATAGTCAAGTCAGCACACTGACACACTGACAGCTGTTGCTGCCTGTTGGGCTGCAGTTTGCCATGTTATGATTTGAGCATATTTTTTATGTTAAATGCAGTACCTGTGAGGGTTTCTGGACAATATTTGTATTTGTTTTGTGTTGTTAATTGATTTCCAATAATAAATATATACATACATTTGCATAAAACAAGCATATTTGCCCACTCCCATGTTGATAAGAGTAATAAATACTTGACAAATCTCCCTTTAAGCTATGGACAATCATGCGATTAATTGTGATTAAATAATTGAATCGATTGACAGCCCTACTATTAATACTAGATTAAAATTGATCCAATATAATTGGCTTATGAGAACGAATGTAACTCCTGAAAAACTCAATAAATTCAATCCTAACATCCCAGACAGGAGTATAAAATGTAGAGCAGAGAAGGGAACCTTATTTCATTGCATTTGGAAGTGTAAACACATGCAAGACTTTTGGAAAGGAATAATAGAGACAATTTCCAACATCAGACGTCTCGAGGGAGACTTGAAAGATGTAACCAACTTATTTTGGAAAAGTGATGTATTGTGTTCAAAATCAATAAAGATATGTGATGGAAAAAAAGCATTAATTTTATTTCATTGGTCCTACTGTGCATCTCCATCCTCTGTAACTCCCTCCTCATTTCAGCGCGGTCTGGTTTAATGTCAGACACCGGCTGAGGTGCAGAGGAGGGAGAGTCATTAGTCTGGCCTGTGAGACAGGAAGCATCAGCGTCATTAGCAGTCATTAGTTCACAGACAGCGGGTCGTGTCCCCACCACCGCACTGCCTATCTCAATCATTCACACGTACAGTATGATGGACTGACTCGGGAGGGACACCGCGCCTACGTCCCGCTGCTGCTGCATGTTTGTGACGGCTGAAGCAGCGGTCTTATCCGTGTCTGTCCGTGACCTGGATGGAGACTACACATTTTGGTTCTGTTAATTCCGTCCATGCTCGCCTCAGATGAGCGAGCGAGGCTTAGCGCTAAACAAATTGACAATTATCGTGCCAATCTTCGCCTCGATGGCTTCCAGCAGAGTTCAGAATAGACTTTAAAATGCTGCTGATTATTTTCAAAGCATCGGGGTTGTAACCGTTCCCTGTGTATTCAGAGAAGGGCATTATCAGTCAAAAGCCAAGGATTCAAATTAAAATTTATTGCACTTTTTTTGCAATTACGGTCCGTATTCTTTGGAACGGACCGCCTGAAGACGTTATTAGACTGGCAGGCCATTGCTCATAACCTCTTTTAAAAATCAATTTCTGCTGGTACAGTTTTTGATATTTATGGCTGTCTGGTTTTATTAGATTCATTTACTGTAATTAATTTATCATCAAGGATACAAACCTCTCTGGGTTCCCTAATAGATTAGCTGAAGAAAAAGAAAGAAAAACGATATGCACAGTGAATGTGCTCTGAATACAGATCTTTTTGCAGTAACATGCACCCCCTCACCTGTCACAATTTACGTAGCACCACTTCTTCTTAGTCATCCTAACTCACCTACACATCTTACTACAATCAGCAGAATTCACTCTTCACTACTGTATCTATATCGTCCATCACGGATATACTGTATTGTCCATAAAGTTGTTTAGAAATCAAGCGCTCCTTGTAACTCATAATCATTAGATTCAGTCTTTTTCTTCTGTATCAGAGTAATCCAGGTGATTGCTGTCTGTACCATGTGAACAGGAACTGCTAGTAGCCAAAGCAGCAGGACTTTTCATGATGCAAATGTGACAGAATGTAAACAAACAGACTATAAGCTAAAAAAATGATGTGTAAATATAGTTTTAGTATTCAGTAAGGCTGTCAAAGTTAATGGGTTATTATTGTGTTAAAGCAAATTTGTTTTAACGCCACTAATTTCTTTGACGCATTAACGCAACTTGCGATTTTTAGGTTGTAGCGGGCTCAGTTTTAAAGCTAGAGTGATAATACTGGTATCGCATGAAACTAAAAACTTAAGAAATCCATTGGTACCAACCATATCATACTAACTTGTTGCGAAGGAGGTTATATAACGCTCCAAACTTGCGCTAAATTTTGGCGAGGAAAAAACTGGCATGACCATTTTCAAAGGGGTCCCTTGACCTCTGACCAGATAAAAAATGTGCGATTCATTTGCGATTAATAGCGATCAACTATGGACAATCATACGATTAACCGCGATTAACCATTTGAATCGATTGACAGCCCTAGTATTCAGACATTCGGCGTGGTTCATCCTTAATAATGTTTCATCAGATTAGTTGTGCAGTGCTGCGTAAAGCTTGACTGGTGTTGCAGGTTATTTTTACTTCATGATCCTCATGAATCTAGGCACTTTCATTGACACTTCAAGCAAACTGTGTTTTCTTCTGGGCCTCCCTCCTTCCCATTGAATGCACAACCTTCAATTTCTAAAGAGAATCATGGAATATGGCCCAGTGTATTTCTGACTTGTATTGTGTTGTATTCTGACCTCCTGTTCTATTGATTTCCACTCGGACAATAACAAGTTGCAGCTTTTAATTTGAGTTTAGACTTGCTTTTTGCTTTTTTTGAAGGTGGTGTTATGATACACATCGTGTTTTACCAGCTGCAACATTAAAGGGATGTACTCATGAATGCATCATTAATCATATCAAATAATAGAAGAAGCAACTTACCATTGGTAATGGCCAAAAACCAAGATGGCGACAACCAATGGGTGACATCACGGTGACTACATCTACTTCTTGGAGTATATACAGTCTATGGTTACACCCCTTACGCACACATCACAGACAATAAACTTGATATACAGGATCTTACCCTGGTTGTGTGTGTGAACCCTCTCTGGTGATAACGCCCTCCTTGTCCATCAGCATCTGTCTGAATGTGCTCACTTTCTGTCGAATCTCTTCTTCTGTGTACCTGAGGACGAACATAAAGACACAGCGGTTAGTAGAGGCACACACACACACACACACACACAGATACAACAGCAATCTGCAGTCTTGGCAGAGCAGTGAGCAGACAAGGGTGAAAGTGAATGATGAACATACTGCAAACTGAAGCAGCAGCTTTTAATAACAGCACTGAATGCAGCGGGGGCACCGGCAAAGCCAATTGTCATCCGTCATAACTGCCAGATGCCCGTGTAGGAGCCATGTCATCCCCAGCTATCAAACAGAGTCCAACAAATGGCAAAGACCTTCTGACTCCGACTGTTTCCTAGCCAAAAAATGACACTCGGCCCGATGATGTATGTTCTGATGAGTCACTGTCGACCTCCCCCGACCCCGGCGGGTTCCTTGTCCGAGCCCGGACTGCATGTCATGTTTTATTCTATAAGCAAAGCGCTGAGTTGAGAGTAGCCGCGGGGCAACGTGAGGAGCTTTCAGCAAGCTGACAGACGGAATACTGAAAAGGCAATTACAGTCTGTGTCACATTGTATTCATATTTTCTAATTGAGAATATCGGGCTTTTTTCATTACATTGTCAGTGGGCGCAACAGAAGAGCATCAAAACGATTAGTTGTACTTTAATTTCTTTGTGATATTATTAAGCGGTAGATAATGAATGAATCTCTTTTCGTGCACACAGCTTCGGGCTTCATCCTCCCAGTTTGTGAATAACACAAGTAGCAGCCTCCGACCGCTGACAGCTCTGTGAGGGGACACAGCAATAATTCATCCCGCCTGTCGGGAAGCAGCGGCAGCGACAATGAAGTTACGTCCTGTGCCGTTCTACAGATTCTCATAGGGGAGTTATGCATGTCTTGTGAGCTTGATGGCGCATGGCCTCTTTAATGCACTGTACACCGAGCTGATCTATTCACACTATCTTCACACCATCTCCACATTCTGCTCTGGCTGTGGTAATGGGATGTAATGAGCTACAGAGGCAGAGGAACATGAAGGGAGAGAAGAGGACGGAGGACAGAGGGAGGGAGGAGGGGGGGAATTAATAAAGCCGTGAAAGTGTAGCCAGGAGACAGACATCCCAGAGTGAGACTGACTGGAAGCCTCGGACATTAATAATAGACTGGAGAGTTCGTATTAAGAACAGCAATAACAAGCATGATGTGTGAGGGGGGGGGGGGCTGGGACATAGCAGCATGTTACACTAGTTATCCACAATTACAAATTGGTAATACAAATAAAGAGTAGGGCCTTAGAAGTAGGGCTGTTAAAGTTAACGCATTAACGCAAATCCGTTTTAACGCCGCTAATTTCTTTAACGCATCAACACAACTTGCAATTTTTAGTTTGTAACGGGTTCAGTTTTAAAGCTAAAGTGAAGATACTGGTATCATAAGAAACTACAAAACTTAAAGAATCCATCGGTACCAACCATGTCACACTAGCATGTTGTGAAGGAGGTTAAATAACGCTCCAAACTTGCGCTATATTTTGGTGAGGAAAAACTGGCATGGCCATTTTCAAAGGGGTCCCTTGACCTCTGACCTGAAGATATGTGAATGAAAATGGGTTCTATGGGTACCCACGAGTCTCCCCTTTACAGACATGCCCACTTTATGATAATCACATGCAGTTTGGAGCAAGTCATAGTCAAGTCAGCACACTGACACACTGACAGCTGTTGTTGCCTGTTGGGCTTGAGTTTGCCATGTTACGATTTGAGCATATTTTTTATGCTAAATGCAGTACCTGTGAGGGTTTATGGACAATATTTGTCATTGTTTTGTGTTGTTAATTGATTTCCAATAATAAATATATACATAGATTTGCATAAAGCAGCATATTTGCCCACTCTCATGTTGATAAGAGTATTAAATACTTGATAAATCTCCCTTTACAGATAAAAACAGATCAAAAACAGATTAAAAAATGTGCAATTAATCATGATTAACTATGGACAATCATGCGATTGATCACGATTAAATATTTTTAACAATTGGCAGACCTACTTAGAAGTCATCATCTCTCTGAGTCTCATCATACTGATGTGTGATATTTGTGTCTTTGGTAAGTGACAACATCTGAAATGTGAGCTCCACTTGCAGTAACCAAAGTCCTGAGGAACTGTCCATCACTAAGTGCTGAAACGCTCACCCTCACTTGGTTTCTGTTTGTCTCTCTTAAAGGAACAGTTCAACATTTTGGGGAATTATGCTCTTATGAGAGGGACGTGAGGTATACTGTATATGCTGTGTGAGGTGAAAACTATTGTAGTTTGGCCCACTTATCAACATGGTCAGCAGTTGGAGCAGCAGCGGTGATTGTGACACACAGCTCATAGAGGCAATTGAGCTACTTTAAAACCATTAGCGCCCCCATTGCGTCCATCCAAAACTCGGCTTAGAAATCAAAGGAAAAGAAAGAACTTTACTGAGAATGAGCCTGTTTTTAAGTTGTTTTTTTAAGTTCAGAGGGACTTGGCCTTGTGCTGGAGCTTGTTGCAGAAAATACACTTCTAAATTCCCCACAGAATTGCTTCAACGAGCATCCATGTTGTCGGCTGTTACACAAACTCCTGGGCAGTTGGGCTAAGTGCTTGTGTTTTGTTTTTTACCCTCATAGTTTTTTAAACTTTCATGTACCAAAGTTGTTTTTGGCCCCCCTCCCGAGGCAACGACAGGCAGGGATGTTAACTCTCACTGGCTCGCTGGTTACGTGATCGGCCACCGCAGCATTTCTCCAAAAGTTGATTCTGTTTCTACTTTTTGCCGCAGGCCGCTGCCGTTCTGTTGGCAACCCCAAAAACACTAAACTTGCCCCACTGCCGGATCTGGTGTGAATGCAGCCTTACTTGGTAACAGATTCTCTTTCCCTCTCTTAGCGGGGGGGCTCATGGCAGGACCAACTCTACAAACTGGATTGTAAATTAACCGGGGGTCTCATTTCAGCGTGGAAATGGCATTAGTCTGAGGAGTGTTTGCTGTTCTCAGATTAAATATAGCAGCCGATACCATGTATTCTGACTTTGGTGCTGTCAGCGCATTGGCGGTGTGGAGAATGAGATTAGGAAAAGAGCAATGGACGGAGAGCTGAAAAATAGCTGGAAGATGGCCCAACAGACAAGAAGCCGGCCGGTGTGACAGCACCATCAGGTCCCGCTGTACGGCAATCTCTGAGCCCAGCAGCTGTCAACTCGGCACAATGGAGGCCACAAACACACGCACTTTATATTCATGGCTTTTCATGCACATCGCAGGAGCCATCGCGGTACGTTGGCTGCTTCCCGACAACTCTACAGCGGTCCGGGCGTGCTCTCAGCTGTCGGTTGTGTATCGAGGAAGGGTGCACAATGGGTAAAAGGGTGAGAAGGCTCAGGAAAGATACTGGCTGAATGAGTTCAGGCCAAACAGGCTTTAGGGCGTTCTCTTTCACATTGTGCTGATGATGGTGAGGATGTTAGCACCTGAAAAAAGGGGTCAGAGCTTGAGAAGCTAAAGCTTCTGTTGACATATGACCTCCTCCCATTTCTCCTCTCTCGCCGTCCTCCGTTGAATTGCTCGATTCTGAAGCTCTGCACAGCTTTGCAGCATGAAGCACAGCAAAGTCGGGTTCTTTTTGATCGGTATAACTCACTAACCAAAGCTAGAGAGTGAACACCCAGCAGTGGTGCTGCTTCAACAAAAGACACCGGGGTTAAGAGGCATGAGCCTGAGAATCCCCCACAGCACCTGAATGTCCGCGGGGACCTGGCGAATGGTGAGTCACCTACAGACAGAAATAAATCTATGGGCTGAAGAAGTCGGAGGAAAGAAGAAACTTTTTCTGACGTGATCGGCAAACTTTTGCATTTAAGAGAGCAAAAAAAAAATCCATAGCGAGCTCTGAATCAATCTGTGTAAATTGCCACATATTGGATGTTTGTCAGTGGCTATTAGGATGAGCACACTGGAACAACACATCCCTCCTCTGCACATTTAATTAGCGCTTCTTGCAGCTGTAAAGGTATAGCTAACACACCATCTGTTCTGGCCTGACAGTGCAGAGGAGGGGCTGACTGGAGCGGTCACTCTCAGCGAGGCCGGGTAACACTGAATTCAAATTGAGATGAATGTTAACCCCTAACCATTCCGCCCTCTTTGTTTAGAGGGGTAGGGGTGAGGGACAGAGGATGTTCAGGTGTAGATAAACAGTAGATGTCACATAGAAGTGGTGTACATCATCTGAAAGCTGGGAACCTGAAGATTCATTTGAGATGCAGCTCAGCGCTGTGTTTCAAGTTGTCATCCCAATGCTCTATTATGTCTCATAAGTTGTTGCAGCAATTTTTGGGTTGATACCATTTGTTACACAGATTTGGTGCTAAATTTAACCATTTTCTACCACTCGGGGTTGATAAAAATGACCAATAATCCCTCTAAAATACCATATTAAGACACCAAGACCTTGAGGAACACCATAGAAAAAGCCATGCTGTGATTTGGTGTCAAAAACTTTTGACATTTGGAGATTTCTGCAAGGACTGCATTTTTCGGCGATTGGATGGCGAGCACTTCTGTTCTGGAAACTGCTCAGAAACCCCCTTATTATCAATCTAGCTAGGGAAGCCATCCATCCTCTGAATGCTCTAGGTCTCTAGTTTGTGGCTGTACAGTTTCATGAGGCTGTGATTATCCTAGAGGTCACCACAGGTCATTTTATACAGTGAGGTCAAGTTTAAAAAAAATGGTCTCACTCCAATGAAATGGCTACTATGGGGACTAACATCATCACATATAGGATCACGTTGGATCCAAAAGAGTATCAGCTTTATAGTGATACCCATCCAAGACTGTTTAGGGTCCCCAGTATGCAGAAATATTCAAATACACCATTTTAGTATAGACAAATATAACACATTTATACTGCATTCAAAAAACTGGATGTTTTTTGCCCCAAACTGTATTTGATTATCATAAAGTGGGCATGTCTGTAAAGGGGAGACTCGTGGGTACCCATAGAACCCTTTTGTCATTCACATATCTGGAGGTCAGAGGTCAAGGGACCCCTTTGAAAATGACCAAGCCAGTTTTTCCTCATATGATACCAGTATCACTCTTTGTTTGAAAACTCAACAACCTCTGAAAAACAGAGTAGCAGCCGGGCCCGGCGGCGGGCCGTCAGAGTGTTAAGGGGGGTTACTGAACATGGCGCCCGTGTGTTTTCATTTGTGTGTGCGTGCGTATGAGGTGGGACTGTTCAGAGGAGTGGAGCCAAATTAAATCCTTTTAGCCTACAGCATGCAAAGTCCCAGTGATTTGGGCGGAGAGAGACGGGGGGGACATCGATCAGAGCGAGGGGCTTTCCCCGCCACCCCGGCCATGAAAAATCACCACGATTAAAGAACTTGATTGGAGTAATTAGACAGCTCCGAGCACCCACAGATCCCCCCCATTAACTCACCATCCTGGAAAATGAATAGTTGTGGCCCGGAGACCATCCTTATGCTGATAGCCATTGATTTGTGGAGGACGCGCCTACGTGTGGGGCGCGTGTGTGTGTGTGTATGTGTGTGTGTGTGTACTCCTTCTGACTGCCACTGATGTTTCTGCGCTTCATGTGTGAAGAGAACAACCTTTTTTTTTCCTCACAAGTCATCCCCGGGCGCTGCTGTACACCTACTGTATGAAACTCTGCAGCCATCAATCCCCGCTGCAAAGATTACAACGTGATGCCAATGTAGTTAGTAAGATTGAATGGCGCTGGGACCACGGGAAGGCAAACCCGAACGCCCCCGCGTTTCTATTCCAGGGGCAGAATTTAAACGACCTACAGAGCCACAGTGAAACAGTTCAACTCTCGAATGGAGAGGATTCTCAATTGATGCTCTCTCCAGTCATAGATTTTCTGGTTAGATAACAGCTACTGGATAGACCAGACAGAACAAGGAGCAAGGAACGAGTACATCTTTCTCAATATATATATAAAGCTGCCCTGTTCACCTCCCCCACAGTGGAAGCAGATCAATGGCTGGAGAAGCACAATCTGCCATCGCCTCTCTTTCTGATTGCTCATCTTCTCTACGACCTCCTGTAACAACATCATTTGAAGCGCTTTTCTCTACTATATTGGCTTGGGACCTCCCCCGGTGACAATGTATGAAATGGGTCATTCTCCCCAAGATGCTTTCCCTCCAATTTGCGGTCTTATAGGACGCAGGCTTATCGTCTTGTGACACAGGCTTCGGCTCGCAGGGAAACCTCCATCAGAGCAGAGATAGTTATTCGCTCCGGCCTTAGAGGCTCTGAGAGCAGCTCTCTTAATAAGATCCGAGCTGCTCGCGTCTCTTTGCAATTCAAAAAGTGTCACTGCAGATGTTATTAAAGCGATGCCGCAGCAGCGGCGGCCAAAATACAACCATTCAGCTCCTGACTACTACGATAAACCTCTTTCCTTTCTGTCTCAATTTACTGTAGACTATTACTATTTAACAGCTGTTTACTACTGACCATGTATGGATATGATTACTATCTTTGTTGTATGGCCTGGCTCAGGTTAAACTCTTTGTAAAGCATGAAAAAATACATACAGTTTTACTTGTTGGATTTTCCACTGTGAAATATACACATATATACATGCATTTGCATAAAGCAGCATATTTGCCCACTCTCATGTTGAGAATTAAATATTTGACAAATCTCCCTTTGAGGTACATTTTGAACGGATAAAAAACGTGTGATTAATTTGCAATTAATCACGATTAAATACGGATATTTTAATCGATTGACAGCCCTAGTAAAAACACAAATTCAGTAATGCATCACTGTGTTATGTTGTGTATTTATTGCTTGTGCCAGGCTACACCTCTCTACTTGGCTTTAAAACAACAGTTTTTGTAATACACATATGCACGTCTAATTTTTCTGCTTGGTGAAGCAGCAGGCGGAACGTCTTCTGCCTTGTATTTAAAAAGCTATTACCATTGGCGGAAACACACAGTTTCATGCATGCATAAGAAGGGCCTAGCACACACCTGCCTCTCTGTTGTGAGTGTGTGTGTGTGTGCATGCGCAGTTGTGTATATGGAGTTCAAGTTTAAAGAGAGCTCCACGTATAGCCTGCAGATTAGAGTGAGTGAGGCCCTGTGAAGAGAGCTCATTAGAGAGCTGGAAAAAGGCTCAGCCACCACAGGAGTTCAACTCATCCGCAATCCTTATGCCTCAATTAGTGTGGGAAAAACAGCCCTGAAATACAATCTGGACCTGCACCCTCGCATGCAAAGCAGCCCTTGAGCTTGAAATCTGTCGGTGAACTGTGTTATCATGAGGTAGCCAAACTTGCAGTCGGTAACTTTGAGCAAATATGATAAAAAGTTATTTTTTATAAAACTGTCACTATATCCTGAGACAGATAATCTGTGAAAAAAAAACAGGTTCTTCTGCCTCCTTTTAGTGCTCCTAATGGCATTTGTAAGATTCTACAGCGCTCAAACATTTTTTTTTTTACTGTTAACAAATAAAGAAATGATAATTAATAATGTTTACTAATTATTAGTAATGCTACAATTTTTATCAGTAGTTTGTGTAATATGAAATAATGAGTTTAGAATTTGATATATTAATATATTAATATTAATTATATTGTATCATCACAGATAAGAGACGATAACAATTACATTCTGATTACATTAGTAAAGTATTTATTATCAGGTTATTACTGCACACATTATAACATTTTATATGCTATATTAAGTATTTGTTAGTAATTAACAAATGATTAGTAAACTTTTAAGAAATCGTTTGTAAAACATCTATAAACATTACATAGACAGATGGACCAGAAACAATTATTAATCATTGACAAACTATTAACTATCTATCTAAATAATGTTCATAGATGCTTTACAAAGTATTTATTAATCATTTAACAAAGTATTATAATCATCAGTTACTTTATAATAGCCATCCAAATAATGTTTATAGACATTAAACAAACCAATTATTAACCATTAAGGGTGTTACAAATATCTGTCTATGTTATGTTTATAGATATTTTACAAACAATTCTAATAATTTCGTAATCATTAATAGATATTAACTGAGTTTAATTAACTATCAATTTACCGGTTATTATAAAGTGTTGCCGAAGCATTTGTTGAGACTTTCAGTACATGCAGTTCTTTCTGATGGAGAGACGACAGGATGTTGTTGGCGGTGCTTCAGCTATACGTACCGTTCCATCTCCTCCAACAGCTACTCTAACAGATCACAATGTATAGTGACCTAGAGCACATCTAATATACATAAAAGGCCAATGTTCCCTGCAGCGGCAGAGCACTCAAGAGCGCCGGTGAGTGGCGGATGCTGCCGGGCTTCGGATGGCTAAATGAACAGGCCTCTTTAATTGCTCAGCCCGTCTAATTGGCTCCGGGGGTGAGGCCATCACTCATGACAGACTATTTATCCTGGTCCTATCTCTGGAGAAGAGCACGGCTGGGTTGGGAGGGGGGTCTGTGTGTAAAGGGAGGAGGGGAGTGTCTGCCATGCTGGCAGGGTTAGAGGAGGAGGCAGGCATCCAACCTGCCCCCCAGCCTAATCCTTCACACAGGCCCCGGTCAGGACGGGGGGCTCGGGGGGGTGACGTACAGTCTGAGCCTGCTGGCTTATATCCACAACAAATGAAAACACACCCCAGCCACCATTTTAATTGTGTCTAATGCTTGGCATTGCTCTCCCTGTGTTTCATCCCCCCCCGCTCTATCCCTTAATCCTGCACACATGCACTCACACTCCCTCATTTAAAGAGGAACATTAGAAATTGGAGAGGCGAGGGGGAGCTGCGCCGAGCCAAGCTGGCAAGTGAGATTCTCCCTTTATTATAGCTTAACGAGATGACTCGAGTCTGTCCAGAGCTTTAACACTCAGCTGAGTGGTCGCTGTCCTTCAAGCGCGCCCGTCTGCCAGCCGAGCTCGTGCAGTCTGACGAGTTGAGTGGAGCCGGTCAGCGCAGGGTGTCTGCCTCTTCCTTGTATTCTGTCATCATTAGCCAAGCTGCTGCCTGACACTACGCTGTTCCACTAGACATCATGACTCTTTTACATCGCTCTCAAACCACGAGCAACTATATCTACTCCAAGCCAGGAGATGAGCTGACAGATGGCCGCAGTGCGCCCCCTCCTTTTTTTTTTTTTTATCTTTCCTGGTAAAGTCCGGCAGTTCCCTTTCAGCTACATCAATCTGTCGTAGCTCCACCATTAGCACGCCGTCTTAACGAGGCCCCACTGCCTGACAAGCAGTCACGCTCAGGGAAGGAGGGACGGCTAGAAGAATTAGTGGAAGAAAAGTCTAATCCATCTCCACCTTCTCAAAGCCCCCCACAGGAGCATTGATTTAATTCATCTCCATACTCTAACAGCAGAGGGAAAGAGAGGTGGAAACAAAGAAAGGTCTACTGGCATTCAAGTTTGTGCCTGTCACCTCTCTCTCGTATCTTTACCTTGCACGGCTGCTGGATTCTCGCAATGTCATGAGATCATGCGAGAATAGCTGGATCATATATCACACGAAAAGCCATCTCAACAGTCTAAAAGTAATGTGTTTGTGTCCAGGAAGCCAGAGCATGGACCAATCAGCATCCTGTGAGGAGCTACTGGCAGCTACGGGCGTGGCTGATGGTACGTGTCCACAACCTCCATTGCTTCCCATTCATTGTCTATGTCAGCAGTAGTGCAATGCATTCTGGTAGCGTGGCGGCGCGATTCGAGAGATGGGGCGTCACGTTGGCTGCTCATCATTTGCATAAAGTTGAAGTCTAGGCTACTTTATGCATATCAAGACATATTTAGCAACTGCACAGCTTATTTCTCGCATAAAATTTTTTCAGAAACACATTTTGGTGAACTATTATACAAAAAAGTTTCCAAACGAGCCACCATGTTGGTTCCGGTTTGAAAGCTGGGAGCAGCAGCCCATGAGCAAAGAGCTTATATTAATCCCCGTTTGCCACGAGGGAAAGCGTTCGTCCAATCAGCTGCCTAGTGTCTTGCGTCTCGTGGCAGCCCATCAAGCGTCCAATGTTGGGAAGTGAGATGATCCCTCGCAATAAAAAACACCCCCTGTGGACATGTACCATCAGGTGTGTGTGAGGCGACACGGAGGAGAGGCGACTGGTCGTTGTCAGGCGGCTCCTGAAGAGGTTAGTGTAGCTGCTGCAATAGCATCAGTTCTATCAGAACTGGAGAGTATTTCTTTATTGGAAGAAGAGCAAAGAACGGCACTGAAGGCTTTTCTTGATGGAAAAGATGTTGGCTTCGGCAAGAGTTTGATTGACAGATGGTTCAGCCAATCATCTGCCATGTGTTTTTTTGAAAGGGCCTGCCCTTTTCCAGACCGTTTCCAATGACAGCTTCTCAGATGGTTCTGTGTAACAAAACATCTGGTGGGTCAGGTTGATCGTTTCTAGCCTTGACCAAGAAAAAAAATAAAAAAGGCTTACTAATTAGCTTTCCCTTTATTCAATTAAATCACCCTCCCCTAATACATCGAGGATTAGCCGGCTTTCTATAAATGACAAATGTGATGTGAATAAAATGCCACGAGGTATCAGTGGGAAACTGAATTTTCTCCGTACCGACACAGGATCACGGAGCTCATCATTAATTACAGTCTCAGCTAGCCTGGAGTTTGCCTGGGAGCTGTGGTTATTCAAGCAGCAGTGTGTGTGTGTGTGTGTGTGTGTGTGTGTGTGTGTGTGTGTGTGTGTGTGTGTGTGTGTGTGAAGATCAAAGCGAAGCCTGTATTAACCCCATGTGCCAGTCTGGGAAAAATCAAGCCCAGCTGGGGTCAAGGACAGTGGAGAGGGGGGAACAAGTGTGAGAGAGTGTAGGAGCGAGAGAAGAGGGGGAGAACGGGAATGTGGTGGGGCTTTGAAGAGGAGAGAGGGACCAGCCGATACATTTTACAGTCAGTCCGTCTGTGTCTGTGTGTGTGTGTGTGTGTGTGTGTGTGTGTGTGTGTGTGTTGAGATAGTTTCAAAGATGGGAAGTCAGAGTTTTGTAGTTATTGTTTTCTGGAGTTTGACTGTGATGTGGTTTGTTTGAGTCAAATCAGTCTGTTTATTATTGTGGTTACAAGAAAGTGTTGCATAATAGCCTTCCATGCAGGCAGTTTGAGGGATCTCACCTGAAACAGTGTAGCCGAGGGGTCGTCCAGGATGGTTTTTGGGGGGGTGATGACTGTTTTCAGCAAAAAACGAAAAAGGGTAGAAATTAGAAAGAGCGCACATCACTAAAATCTACACTGAATCGTTACTGACACTGGAAAGTTAAACTGAGTATATCATGAGTATATATGAATAATGAGACCATGTTTGCAGACAGACTATTTGTTAAACTGCAAGCTTTTCCTATAAAATATGATCATCTAAAACTAATGTCCACATCAACAGATACTGTACATTACAAAGGCTGAATGTCACTGCTTTTCAGGAAATTATGAATAACAGCAAGGCCGTTGTGGAAACAATTAAACATTTTCTTACCCAGAAGTCTAGATAGATCTGTGTGGCCTGTTGGAC
>CAKALU010008130.1:0-16806 GCA_916700995.1 Hozukius guyotensis | reverse complement strand
GACACAGGATCACGGAGCTCATCATTAATTACAGTCTCAGCTAGCCTGGAGTTTGCCTGGGAGCTGTGGTTATTCAAGCAGCAGTGTGTGTGTGTGTGTGTGTGTGTGTGTGTGTGTGTGTGTGTGTGTGTGTGCGTGTGTGTGTGTGTGCAGATCAGCCTGAGAGAAGCCTTGAGATTGTGGATTAGGGCCAATTGCAGTCACTACAATTTTCATGGCCCTTGGCGTTAGCACACACTGAGCTCTTCCTAACTTTGTGCTGGAGGACGCACATAATGCTAATGAAACAGCCTACGCTGGGTTGACTGTCTCTATGGCAACCTCAATAATAACCACTACTTGAGGATGAGGCCATTAATACAAAGTTCAAGTGTTGGCTGCAAATATGGAACATCAAGGATGAGTAATGTTGCATCTGTGACATGAACAAGATTGTGAAGCAAAAATGTCTGCAGCTGATGTACGAATCTCCATGTATCTCCATGGCTGTATTCGAAACCGCCTACTACATACTACTAACGAACGCAGTATGCAGTATATAGTACATACTACATCACCAAGTTGGTGACGGCCAGAAACCAGGATGGCGACGGCCAGAAACCAAGATGGCGACGGCCAAAAACCTAGATGGCAACGGCCAAAATCCAAGATGGCAACGGCCAAAATCCAAGATGGCGACGCCCAAAAACCAAGATGGCAACGGCCAAAAACCTAGATGTCAACGGCCAAAATCCAAGATGGCGACGCCCAAAAACCAAGATGGCAACGGCCAAAATCCAAGATGGCGACTGCCAAAAACCTAGATGGCAACGGCCAAAAACCAAGAAGGCGACGGCCAGGAACCAAGATGGTGACGGACAGAAACCAACATGGTGACGGCCAGAAACCAAGATGGCGACGGCCAGAAACCAACATGGTGACGGCCAGAAACCAAGATGGTGACGGCCAGAAACCAACATGGTGACGGCCAAAAACCAAGATGGTGACGGCCAGAAACCAACATGGTGACGGCCAAAAACCAAGATGGTGACGGCCAGAAACCAAGATGGCGACGCCCAAAAACCAAGATATGGCGACGGGCAAAATGCTGAACTCAAGACTTCAAAACGGTAGTCCACAAACCATAGGGTGACATCATGGTGACTACATCCACTTTTTATATACAGTCTATGATAAAGCTATATGGTGCAATCTTGCTTCTAGGGATTCCTATGATTGGTTGCTCCAACCTGCTCAAACCAAGCTACACACACATGAACAAATTCTATTCAAAAGCTTGAATTCAGAGAATAAACGGATTTATTTTTTCCAATGAGATGTTCCTACATTGTTTTTACTCATTTCTCACAATTTCAAAAGGCCCTATTCCCAGCACACTGTGGTTCTTGTCACA
This sequence comes from Hozukius guyotensis, assembly GCA_916700995.1. Lineage (NCBI taxonomy): Eukaryota > Metazoa > Chordata > Actinopteri > Perciformes > Sebastidae > Hozukius > Hozukius guyotensis. The sequence continues at coordinate 15,413 of CAKALU010008130.1, read as the reverse complement.
ACTAACTCCCACTGTTGGTCTGGGGGCCGCGTAGAATCCCAACACACATATAGCAGCCAGTCTCTTCTTTTCACCCGGCAGTGAGGCTCTCCACCACCTCCCAGCTTCTCCACAGGTGCCCAACCGGTAAGAAGGAGCCACTAGAACAGTGACAAGGACGTGGCGGTCCTTCACCGGCTTGCTGATTGTGAGCATTGCCAATTATGTTAAATGGGGCAGCTGGCCAAGCAGGAAGCACCTGGTCTCTGCCAGAATGGTCCCTGTAGAGTCCTTCAGCTAATACGGAACTGTTTCATATTCCAGGAAGCCGTTACCACCAGGAACAGAGCATCCCTCCACATGAGTTTCATTTGTTGCACGTCATTCTCTCCACCACAAAATTAGCATCATACAAGCATCATACAAGGATTCTTTTAAAAGGGAATGAAGAAGATGATAATGAATTCATCCTGATCCCATTTCCATGCTGCTAAAAATGGCCCATATCAACAAAACACAGCTGCTGTGCACCATTTCCTAACAAAACACAGCCCCTTATGTTTACTACACTCCTCTACAGGGGATTGTTGCTTTTTCCTCTTCCCAATATTGCGATGAAAATGACTTTTGGCAGGTAACAGATTCTGAATGTGAACTCAGCACCCCTACAGGTACGTAGCTGTCAATGTCAAGTGCTCTACTACACGGAGAAAGCTTTCACGGCTCGCACTCCAACCGGCTCCCAATAACCAAATTGTAAAGAAAAGATAAACAACTGCTGTTTCACTGAAAACGGTAATGTCATTTGACATCAAATACCCAGTGCAACTGGAGTGCTTTACTCGCTTGGTGGGTTTTTGTGCTTAAAACATCTTGGGCTTCATGCAAGAACATTTTTCAAATTGTGAACTCTTTTTTTTTTCTGTGAGTGTTCGAAGTCAGATTCATTAAAATCTCTCGACTGCACACTTGTCATGAATTTCTCGTTTCGACCTGATGAATGGCAACTGTGCATGAGTAGCTGCGCATTCACGAGATTTGATCATTAATATAATCGATGACCCCAAATTGCGATATAAGACTACCCGTTCTGCTCCGGTCGTGGGCAAGTATCATTCATACAAATGTCACAAAGATTAAAAAAGAAATATTTCACACTTCAAGCCTGCACTGTTGGAAATCAGCAGACGAAAACATAACAGACGTAGCGGTGTGAGTATTCATATTAGAGGACTTGAAACAATTAGAGAATGTTAATACAGCTACCGACCACCAATATCAAATAGCAACACGCCGAGTGCCGGTGGTCTCTCTTTCAACATTGTGGATGTGACCTTCAATCCAGATGCTGTATCTGTTTGTTTGGATTCTTTTGGGGATCTCTGTCAACGGTTGCATGTACTTACCCCTGCTCCTCCATCATCTCCTGGAGCTCCATACACTTGAGCTCGACCCTCCTCTTCCTCTCATGGTCCAGAATCTCTCTGTGGGGCTTTTTCACCAGGACTGGCTCTGCTTTGGGCTCCTCTTCCTCGTCCTCCTCCTCCTCTTCTGTACCTGGCTGTCCCTCCTCAGTTTTGGCTTGTAGGACGGCGGTTGCCGTCGGCCCACCTGGTCCCGCAGCCGTTCCCGTTCCGGCTCCGGGGACCACGGGCTGGGCCACCCCGTTCGCGCCATCCTTAGGAGATGGCACCCTCGCCGCATCGTACATGATTACTGAACTCTGCGGAGACACAGATGATGGAGAGAAACTGTCAGATGAACACGAGATAAGTCTGGTGGATTTTTTGGCAGTCTTAGACGGTCTCATCTCATGTTAATGATTTAACGTCCAAGAACCCTCGTCTGGGAGGATTTTCAATTTAATACTGAATCTGATGCACTGTTAATGGTGCAGAGAGTGAATAATTCTTCTTCACATAGCATACATTTAGTAAAATATCATATAAAATAAAGATATTCTTCACTTTGAAGACTGTGCAGGGCCCCCTGAAGGGCCGTTTATGGCCTCTGAACCCCTGTTTGCCTACCGCAAAGCTGCCAATTGATATTTTCCACACATACACAGCCACATTTGGATGAACAGTAAACACTGAAAGGTGAGCTGAGATGTTAATACCTCTGGACAGGCTGCAGCGTTTCTGCCTGAACTGAGCAGCAAACACTCAACATACTGTACACACACACGCACACATGTAGACATGCATTGCCAGCGACAGCGTTGGCAGCAACTTCTGCTCCATGAGTCAACAGCCCAGTACTGCCTAGAGGCAGGTTCGGGGGGTAGAGGGGAGGGGAGAGTGAAGGAGGATAAGAGCGGAAGACACTAAGCAGCTTAAGGATGCAGACTGGGAGAAGTCTGTAGCTACCAAACAGGTCACAGAGAGGTAGAGTTGTTCCGATACCGATGTCAGTATTGGAAATGCGTTCGATACTGCCCAAAATTGTCGAGTAAGCCAGTCTATGCACCGATCGGATACCATGATTTATTAGCCAAGAAAAAAATCTACTTGTTTAGCCAGATTATTTTGTATTTTATCATTTTTTTGGGGCTTTCAATCGATTAAAATATTTAGTGATTAATTGCACATTTTTTATCGTTCAGAATGTACCTTCAAGGGAGATTTGTCAAGTATTTAATACTCTTATCAACATGGGAGTGGGCAAATATGCTTGCTTTATGCAAATGTATGTGTATATTTATTATTGGAAATTAATTAACAACACAAAACAATGATAAATATTGTCCAGAAACCCTCAAAGGTACTGCAATTAGCATAAAACATATGCTCAAATCATAACATAGCAAACTGCAGCCCAACAGGCAACAACAGCTGTCAGTGTGTCAGTGTGCTGACTTGACTATGACTTGCCCCAAACTACATGTGATTATCATAAAGTGGGCATATCTATAAAGGGGAGACCCCATAGAACCCATTTTCATTCACATATCTTTAGGTCAGTAAAGAATCCCTTTGAAAATGACCATGACAGTTTTTCCTTGCCAAAATTTAGCGCAAGTTTGGAGCGTTATTTATCCTCCTTTGAGGAAACTAATATGAGAAGGTTGGTACCAATGGATTCTTCAGGTTTTCTAGTTTCATATGATGTCAGTATCTTCCCTCTAGCTTTAAAACTAGCCCAATACAACCTCCAAAAGATCAATTGCGTTAATGCGTTAAAGAAATTAGTGGCATTAAAACAAATTTGTGTTAACGCATTAACTTTGACCGCCCTAATCGGAACGTCTCTACAGGGAGGAATGTGTAAAGTATTGATTCCTCTTTAATATAACTTGACTTGATTTTATTGCATCGACACCGAATGCATTCTTTGTTTTCGACTCGCTTGACCTTTCCGTTTCTGGCTCGTTTGCTAATGAAAGGATGAGGTTGTCATTTTGGTGAATGAAAAAATAAAAAGTTGTCTGGTACAAGTGCTGCATGGAGAGGGCTCTGATTAAGATGGATGGTCCTGTTGAGGCCACTGTGGAACGTGCAGGGAAGAGAGGGAGGCCTTCACGTGCCCACGAGCCTCGGTAACGTCCCTCTCCCTCTGCAGCTAATGGCTTCATTTTTCACTGGAGGAGCCAAAAAAGCTCAGCTGAGGCACTTCATCACTGTCAACTCGACGGAGGAGCGGAGACGGGGTGACACCGAGGCTGGATGGACAAACCTCCAGAACTTCAGTCGCATCTCGTTTCGTCTAATCGTAGGGAAAGCGCGCGAGCGGCTTGGTGCCGTGTAGCCAGGCGTCTCTCTCTATCTGAGCTGGTTCTGGAAGTCTTTGACTGACTTAATAGGGATGTGCTTGTTTTTGAAGTGCTGCTGGTAAACGAGCCGTGGATGTGAGCGCGGCGACACGGCTCTCGGCTGACAGAACAGGTGGCAGGACAGCAGGAGGGCATCGTCGCTGAATCTATTATACAGTAAATCAGCACTTGATATTCCATGACAGCGATCCCTCATCTACACACGCTCGTCGCAGAATATTCTATATCCATATAGCCCTGAACAGACTTTAAAATGACATTCAGGTAGACAGGAAAGGCCCTCTGTACGAGATTGGATGGGAGTCAATTAATGTGACCTTGTTTTCTACTAATTGGAGTGTCAGAACAGAGACAATGGTTTCCTCTTCCTGCTCTTTTTTTTTTTTTTTTAAAGCAGCAGTGGGTAGAATTGGAGCAAACATGATTAAAAAAGGTTATTTTTATAAAACGGTCACTATGTCCTGACAGTAGCGCATGAGACAGGTAATCTGAAAAAAAATCATGTGTCTCTGTGTCCTCCGGTGCTCCTAATGGCATCTGCAAGATTTCACAGACTGGAGGAAAACAACCAATCAGAGCCGAGCTGGAGCCTTGCAGTCTCTGAGCAGCTGTCAATCACTCGCAAACTCCTATCAAACGGTCAAACTAGGCAGCGCTGATCAAATCTGAATCTGAAAACATTTTATGAGAGAAATAGGAATTAAAGTAACAGAATATTGACTCATATTTGATCAGCGTTGCCTAGTTTGACCGTTTGATCGGAGTTCGCGAGTGATTGACAGCTGCCTCCGTTGAATGAACAGCCAATAGGAACGCTCTCTCTCTGAAATGACCTGTGATTAACCAAAGTCCCCCATTACGGGCTAGATTTTCTAAAGCCTGAAAACAGAGCCATGAGGAGGTTCAGAAGTCTCAGAACATTTGAATTACAATATGCTGAAAGGTTATTATGGAATTTATGCCCAATGATACCAAAAATATTCTGCCTACTGCCGCTTTAAGTACAGTAAATATCAAATAACACTTTTACTCAAGTATTATAATGATATGATATAATAATAATGACAATATATATAATTAAATAAATATAATTATTATATAATAATACATACATATATACTTTTACTCAAGTGTGGCTTTCAGGTACTTCATCTCTGCACAACAGAGACAACGGGCTACCCCTCCTGCTTCCTGTCTTCCAGTTATTTATTAATTAGACCAGGTGGTCAGTGGAAAGCTTGAGCTCGACTGCTCAGGTCTGGATCTTTCCGCCTGGGGGGAGGACCGTTGCTAATCCCATTTGTGCTCGACATCATGTCTTGGCCGCAGGGTCGCTCCAGGTAACAAACCACAAATTTCACCACATGCACCCCCGACCGAACACAAGAGGCTGTTTGAAATGCAGCTGTAATGAGCTTAAATAAAGCAAAGATATCATCTGGAAAACTGCGGGAGAGGACCCTCCCATCTCAAATGAAATTCTCCACAACGCCAGATGTGGGAGTCAAAAAGCTGCGGGGCCAAGCTGCCACGTCTGTGTTTAACCGCGCTGTAAATATCGGGCCATCTCATTATACTAATGCGTCATTCCTTTTGTTCCCAAGAGGGGGGGGACGCGGCAAATCTGTTCTCTTTCATTCAATTGTGTAATGAAAAAAAGAAAGACTTGTCAGTGAGCCGATAAGGAAGCAGAACACACAGTTAATTGTGCGTGAGTCCTCTGCGGGGACTGAAGGTTATCTGGCGCTAGCGTATTAATGGCGGCGCCAACCTCTTCTGTCTTTATTGCGAGGGCGTACGAGACTGTCACATCCCAACAAACACTGCTTGTAATTAGTCATTATGCTAAGTGAAGTTGTTAAGCCACATACACTACATGGAAGTGTCACCATCAATTGTTTCAAATCACAAAGAGATAATGTGCACTTCAGACTTCCATATTGTATTTTGGAGCATTGACGCTGATTGCTTCGAAATAAAAGAGCCATTAACTCATGAGTGAAAGACGATGGTTCCTGTTGTCGGTTCTTAAAGGCCGGCCCACTCTAAAAAACTTTTCAAATCTTAACAGATTTTGAAAATGTGAGAGACCCGACACATAACATGTTGTGTTAAATTTATAAGTTATGTTCCTATAGTGTGTGGTGAGCAACGATTTGGCCAAAGCAGCACACCGCACACACAAGAGTCTCGACTAAAAAAAACGGAAATCTCGCAAAATATCTTACAATCAAAAGTTTAGTCTAAACAAACGACAGACAGTTAGCAATGACGGCGGCAAAGAACGTATATTGCCAAGAAGTGAAAGTCAATTGTTCGTTCCATTGCAACATCAGCACTCAGCAGCAAAGCTACGCTTCCGCCATTTTGGACTGAAAGTGACTACCGGACGCCAGTAAAACGTCCGCCTATAAGTGCCGTACAAAAGTAAAACAAAATGATTTCTATTCTATTGTCATATTCTACCAAAATGGCCTGTGTTGAACAAAACAATATTATAAATATAATAAGTGTTTTCAGTCCAAATTGGCAGCAGCAGCGGTTGTCAAAAAAAGACCAGAGTTTCGTCTCTTTGCTTCTATACTTTTTGACGGTGGTGAAATCGGTGTGGCCAGGTTGGAGCTGATCGGGGGATGTAGAAAACACTCTTAACTAGGGCTGTCAAAGTTAACGCAATGATAATATGTTAATGCAAATTTGTTTAAACGCCACTAATTTCTTAAACACATTAACGCAATAGATTTTTCAGAGGTTGTAGCGGGCTCAGTTTTACAGCTAGAGTGAAGATACTGGTATCATATGAAACCAGAAAACCTAAAGAATCCATTGGGACAACCATGTCAAAGAGGGTAAATGACGCCCCAAACTTGCACTAAATTTTGGCAAGGAAAAACTGGCACGGCCATTTTCAAAGAACTCTGACGTCAAGATATGTGAATGAAAATGGGTTCTATGGGTACCCACGAGTCTCCTCTTTACAGACATGCCCACTTTATGATAATCACATGCAGTTTGGGGCAAGTCATAGTCAAGTCAGCACACTGACACACTGACAGCTGTTGTTGCCTGTTGGGCTGCAGTTTGCCATGTTATGATTTGAGCATATTTTTGATGCTAAATGCAGTACCTGTGAGGGTTTCTGGACAATATTTGTCATTGTTTTGTGTTTTTAATTGATTTCCAATAATAAATATACACATACATTTGCAGAAAGCAAAGCGATTGATAAGAGTATTAAATACTTGACAAATCTCCCTTTAAGGTGCATTTTGAACAGCTAAAAAATGTGCAATTAATTTGCAATTAACTATGGACAATCATGCAATTAAACATTTGAATCGATGCAGCCCTAATTTTGAGCAATGACGCTCATTGCTTAGAAATAAAAGAGCCATTAGCTTGTGCCTTCTCTCCATCGAGTGGAAGAAGATGGTTCCTGTTGTGTGTTCATAACCTTTGGCCCTGTGGTTTCCTGTGCTGTGTGCTTGATTGGATGCTGCTGATGTAGAGGCCCTCTGTTGTGTCGGCACGGCAACCCGTCTTCTGCTGAGCAAACCTTATACAACAAAACGGGCCCGTAGTGGAAAATAATCTTAGTGGGTAAGTCCTCACTAAATGTTGAATGCTTGCTGTAATTTCCGTACAAGCATCATGATCTGTTAATGACACGGCCGCCGGTGGCCCACGCAGGGCTGACTCATCTGATACACGGTAGATGGATCGCGCACTTAAAGCTCAATTAATAAGGATAACATTCACCGTGGCCACACAGTGAAATAAAATCTTTGTCTCATTAGGAATCTAATGTTGCATTAGGGTAATGAGACATTAGAGAGGGGATTGCCTGGACTTGAGCCACACTGTGATTATAGTGATTTTTTTTTTTTTGTCCGTGGGGGATTTCATCTGAATATATCATTAAGAAAAAGTACATGACATCATTTGTACTATACTCTGTAGCCCCTGAGAGTTGCAGTCTACTGGGATATTTGATGGATAGATTACCAGTTAACAGCTTGCATCATTAGGAGCAAATTGCACAAGGAAGTGACCTCAGGAGCTCCCAAAGCAGGAAGTAGATCGATGGTTTTCTGTCTGTAATGACATGATTTAATCTATCGCTGCAATACATTTTACTGTCAAGATAAAAACTACTTAACATCTTTACTGTGACAATATCTAGCATTTTATTTTGCCAACTTTCTGGTTAGTTTTGTTTTCTTTTGATGGCGGTGAAAATATAAAAGTCATGGTGAGATATGAAAAGTAGCATTTCTGTCTATAAACTAGATGATACAGTACAGCTTAGCATCAACACATCAGTACTTAATAAATATCTTTACAATCATTTTCAACTGTATCGATGTGGGAAGAGTTTTGTTTACTATTAATTCTTCATTAGCTCCATCTGAGCTGGTAGAAAATTATTCTTTTCTGTATCTGAATATATGAATATGGTGCAGTTTTTTTACATGGATAATTCACACAGCAGGACACTTTGAGTACAAAACATATGTGTGACCATCTGCACATTTAATCTTGACAGAAATGTTGATGTAAATAGAAATGCAGATACAGCACCGTATGTATTACTAGACCAGCGTCAACAGATTGTGTGTTAAGTTTTCATTCTGCAGTACATTTTTACAGTCAAAATGTTTCTGAAAAATGCCGTTTTATGCAAGAAATAGGCATTACAGTAACAGAATATTGATTCATATTTGATCAGCGCTGCATATATTATGTTATATTATTATATATTTCTGCCAATAGATCCCCCTAAATGCTACACACTGGACCTTTAAGTTCAGCAATTTTGTAAGAAAAAGAAAAACACATGATATCGGCAATATATATGGGCCATTGAAAAATCCCTATCGGTCGAGCACTATTTTCAACCATTATTGATTTGTGTATCATCCAACGTTGACATAACATCAATACTGCAGGTAGAAATGTCTCTTAAGTACCGCTGTATTACTGCTGCCCATTGCAACAATCCAGCTCCATCACAAGGAATAATTGTTGTCCCATCTCATCATATCTTCTGCCTCGTATGTTGAAGCCTAATTAAAACCTAGTGATGGGTTAATGGAGCCGACTTTGCAATCAAGAGTGGAATAACACGGAGACAACAGCATACTCCGATTTCTTTTGTGCCTTTAGAAAAATCTCAGGCTTGTTTAAGTGGAATCCACTTCAGCTGCTGCACTCAGAGAGGTGGGTCCAGTCTGCTTAGAGCCTCTCTCCTCACTAAAAGCCGACCGTCTCTAACCCTTCGCCCCCTCTCTCGTGGCGAGCCGGGTCACTCTGTGTTGTGCACAAAGGCTCCAGTGATTGGATCTCACTCAGCGGTGGCTGCACCTCAGCCATGATTGCAGGGTGGCAGTAACAGGGGGCCTGACCTACACTGAGACGGTCAGAAAGAAGCTGGAAAAACATCCTGGGTGGCTATCTCTGTGTCTCTGGAGAAAAAAAAAATATCAAGGCAGGTAGAAAGACCTTCTCACTACTAAAGTTCCCCGTCTCCCTCTGTCTCCTATCTCCTATCTCCTGCTTTCCATAACACCTTTCCTCCAAAATAATCTGCCCCTTGGCTGGAAGCTTGTGTGTTGTTTTTAGCACTGTGGCACCCAGAGGATGCGTTTAGCTCTCCCAAGGTCAGTGTCTTCATTCCAGGCACGTCGGTTTGCTGTTGGGAGCAAGCAGCCTCGTCTTTTTTTTTTTCCCTCTTTTATTTTTTCTTTTAAAATCGTAGTTGGATGGGAGGTGCATGCAAAATGAGCAGAGGAGGTCTGAGGAATGGTAACAGAGAAGTGAATGCACGGTGGCGTTGTCTGAAAGTTTATATGGGGGATCAAAAGTTTTGACGCACGTCATTTCTTATTCACCGCTGTTTACCAAAGCTCTGCCGCAACCAGACCAAAGAGAGGTGGACTTCAGTTGAGGCAAACATCAGACCGGCACATACGGGTACTACGCAAAAAGTCAAGGCCGCGCCCCTTTTTGAAGGATAGAAAACCGGAGATTTCATAGACTTCAATGCAATTTGACATATGTCTGGATTGTAATTTTGACAAGTTTGTATGCATTCATCTCTTGTTATACAAAAGTTTGTTTTATACACATGCCTAATAATTATTTTTCTAGTTTCATATGATAGCAGGATCTTCCTCTAGCTTTAAAACTGAGCCGATACAACCCCCGAAAGATCGATTGCGTTAATGCGTTAAAGAAATTAGTGGCATTAAAACAACTTTGCGTTAACGCGTTATTATCGTGTTAGCTTTGACAGCCCTAATTGTCACACATTTTCACAACAACAGCTGCTCTGATTTGGTAAATTCATGGCCAGGCACAGCCTGCCATTCAGCTGACTTTATTAAAGAGGCATGGGGTTAGAAGGAGTACGGCTAGTTTCTGTAAAGTGCTTCACTTCGTTTTCTGTCGGTGCTTTGGGAGCTGCTGCTGCAGCACAGAGTGAAATAGGAGATTTTCTACTCTATCGGGGAGAAAGAGAGGGCTAAAGCAGAGATGGGGGATGCAGCTGGAGCCTGGTTGATGCTGCATGTGCTAAAGAATTCCAGCTACAGCAAACACCTCTTCTCTCAGATGCAGAGCTCTGCAAAAAAATACACTTTCATGTGTGTGTAAGAGCCACTGTATGCATCATTTGGAGCTACAGACAGGATGATAAAAAGTATACATCAACATACTAATGAGCGGTACAAGAGAGATGCAGAGTGAGGCGAGAAGGCGGCTGAAAGATTGTGGCCTTTGGTGGTGAAACATCCTTGGCAACCTCAGAGACAGAGTGTGACAGAAATAACCCGCCCCTGCCCCCATTTTCCACACAGACAGACAGAAACACTGCGAGTCACCTCCGAGGAAGGAAGGAAGAGACGCCGTCTATACGGTGACATCTGGGCTCATCCTGGCACACAGTTCAGATGGGGGTTGACAATCCGGAGGTTCGCGCTCTCGACCTCAGAACAGCGCTTTGAATAGTTTGCCCTGCTCTGCTCCTCAGGGATCAAACTGTGCTTTAAAAAAAAAAAAAAAATTCTCTCCTCGACTCTTCAGCAGGTTTACGTCTGCTGCTCCAGCTGGCATCAACTGCTTCACACTGCTCAAACTCATAAACTCCACCGCGTTGCCGTGTGTAGCGTCTCAGGGGAGGAATGATTAGCATAGGACTGCTCCTGATGTGATTAGTGGGGTCACTGGGAGGGGAGAGATGGGCTCAGGACTGTGTGCCTGAGTCAGCGCCTGCCTGTCAGAACGCTACACACCACAACACGTCTTCCTCTGTGCAAACACTGAGTGGGACTCTAGAGAAGAGCAAACTGATCATGCATGATTATTGATTCCAAATCTTCTTTAATGATCCCTCTAATCTACTCTACATGTTGGAAGCATAATCTTAAAAGTGCAATTAAATTAAGTTTAATAATCCCTGGCAAAATATTACTATTTAAAAACTCTGGTGGAACAAATTTGCACCAAAAGTCATTTTGCGGACTGACATCACCACAAAAAGTGAAAAGTAACAGATTTATTACGGTAATTTTTTTTTTTTTAATGGAAATTTTGTGTGGAAATAAAGTAGAAAATGTGTAAAAAATATATCCCGACACTCAAAAAAATAGAGATGCTTAGCTTATAAAACTAACTGCATAAAACACTACCAATTAAATAACCAGTGAGAAGTGCTTTCATAGATCTGGAGAGTCACACCTGCCTATCTACAGTATAATGCGTTTGTTCTACAAAAGCCCTCCATTCTCTGTAGCGTTTTATCCTTCTTTAAATCTGCCACACAGTCACTCTAATCACAGAATAATAAGCCCTCCGTCCCTGCAGAACAAAGCACATCAAAGTAAGCCGATCTCATTAAATACAACTTAAATAAGTTACAAAAGAAAAAGGTCATGCTTTTCTTTGAGATATCATTTCAGTGTAGTCCATGCTGAGTGTATTAATGGATTCAGTCTCCATCACGTTTCCTTGCTTACTCAGCAGATCCAATTTAAGTTGCATTTCAGGTTTCATCAACTGCTTTAGCCTTTGTTCCACTACTATAAGCTTCAATGTTCTTTTAGCCAACAAAGCAGTTTTTCTGATGCCGCCACAGTGAGCTGAATATCTAGCTGCAACAAAATAACTGTATGGTGTTGAAAACCCGTTTTCCAAACTCAGTTTGGAGTCTTATTGCATTTTGAGAATGAGGAAATGAATTGCCCTCTCTCGTTCTAAAGTTAATCCCAGAGGGATGAAATGATGTTCGCAAAACTTCTGTCAAACTTCTGCATGTGACTCATCTCACGTAGAGGGCAGCAGAAATTGAACAGCGGAATTTAAGCAAAAAGAAAGAAAAATTAAATTACTTTCTTTCATTCGTGGAGCGTGATAAGAGCAATTTGCTCAACTGTGCCCTCTTTCTCCCCCATGTCTCTGTTTCATGCTGGGAATGTCAAAGAGCCATCTGGAGATTAGCCTGCCCTGTGCATGCACTCTCTGTCCAATCTGGCCATCCATTATAGAATTCATCACATGTCCAGCAGATGAACTCATCACTAGGGCTGCTCCATTATGGCAAAAATAATAATCACGATTATATTTGGTCAATATTGAGATCACGATTATTTAACACGATTCCTCATTGACTTTGGAAACCTCATGCATTTAGAAAGAAAATTTTGTAGGCTAGATTTTAAAGTTAAATGTATCAATCTGTTGCACTTTGAGAGCAACATTAAGAGGATATATCGATGAAGAACTTTGTGCTTTTATAAAGCGTTTACTCACAGGCTAAACACATTGGTTGTATAGATATGAATGGTAATGGCACGGCAAAAAAGTCACACACCCACAAAGCATGGTGAAACAGAAAGGGGTCTGTGTTTTGCAAGGCGGGTCATGTGGGTTTGCAGACATCTTCGTGCTGATGACAGTCTGCCCCGGTTGACAATCGCGCTGGGAGCAAGGAGCTCCGTCCCTCCCGGCAGGTAGAGAGGGCTCAGCGTGCACTAAGCGCCAAGGTCGAGGAGAGGGGTGCTGTAAATTCATCCCGGGCCTTTCCAAGCTGACTTAACCGGTTGCGGTGCACCACTATACGGAAGAAATACACCCGGAGTTCCCACGAGGGGGATCCTCCTACACTGAGCGGCCGTTGCTGAAACCCCGCCGTTGTAAAGGAAAGGGGTGCGCTGGATTTATAAACGACAATAATAGACAAAACGAGAGCATCACTGTACATCGGAATGCGGCACAACAATAATTTCATGTTGATTATCTTGTTTTCATAATCGTTGGAAGCCATAATGGTAATTGAAATTTGATTAATAGCACAGCCCTACTCTTCACGATACCAGCAAGTGCGACTGTGCATGCAGTCAGTGGCTGATGTGTTCTCACGAATTCAACTAATCTCTAGGGCTGTCAATTGATTAAAATATGTAATTGTGATTAATAGCATGATTGTCCATAGTTAATCGCAATTAATCGCAAATTAATAGCACATATTTTATCTGTTCAAAATGTACCTTAAAGGGAGATTTTTCAAGTATTTAATACTCTTATCAACATGGGAGAGGGCAAATATGTTTGCTTTATGCAAATGTATGTATATATTTATTATCAGAAATCAATTAACAACACAAAACAGTGACAAATATTGTCCAGAAACCCTCACAGGTACTGCATTTAGCATAAAAAATATGCTCAAATCATAACATGGCAAACTGCAGCCCAACAGGCAACAACAGCTGTCAGTGTGTCAGTGTGCTGACTTGACTATGACTTGCCCCAAACTGCATGTGATTATCATAAAGTGGGCATGTCTGTAAAGGGGAGACTCGTGGGTACCCGTAGAACCCATTTACATTCACATATCTTGAGGTCAGAGGCCAAGGGACCCCTTTGAAAATGGCCCTGACAATCTTTCCTCGCCAAAATTTAGCGTGAGTTTGGAGCATTATTTAGCCTCCTTCGCGACAAGCTAGTATGACATGGTTGGTACCGATGGATTCCTTCAGTTTTTCTAGTTTCATATGATAGCAGGATCCTCACTCTAGCTTTAAAACTGAGCCTGCTACAACCTAAAAATCGCAAGTTGCCTTAATGCGTAAAAGAAATTAGTGGCGTTAAAAAGAATTTGCGTTAACTTTGACAGCCTTACTAATCTCCCAACATCATTATCTTCATTTCACATATTTTCCTCTTTCTGAACTATTATTCCCAAATGGTTAAACTTTTATAAATGATTCATTCAGAAATATTTCCACGACATTATCACTGACTTGTATGATAATGATCAAAACTTCTAACTCAGACAGAACAGGGAAGATTCAATATAGGTTTCTGGAAGTGGAAAGGCTTCTGGAGCACCTGTAACTTACATCTACTGCACAGTGAGTTTCTAAGGAAAAACCCAATTTAAAAAGCCAGTAGAACCAAAGTGCTCTGGGTACAGGGCGACTTAAAAGCGGCAGAGGTTCCTCCTCAAAGGAGGAGTGATCAGAGTTACAGTATGAGCAGTGAAGTTTACAGCCCGGAGGAATGTACACTTAAGGTTCAGGAAACACAAAAGCGTTTTCATCACAGTTGGCCTTTGTACGTCCGATTCCAGTCGGTTATTTAAAACTGCAGCTGAAGAATTCTCTCAATATTCCACAGCGCCCCACCTATTCAATCATGTTTCCACACTGTATGCTCTGAAGACATGGCATTGATATGGATGAAATCTTCCTCTCATCCACCTTCCTGCTGTGTATGGGTGATGGAGCCAGTCAAAGAGCAAGCTGGCTGAATGGAGTCAGTGCCTGCAGCAATCTGAAGCCAATCTCCAGACTGCTGCACCACAGAAATGAGGCAGTCCTCTTTTCCGCTCGCCCGAGCTGCTGCTCTTTAATTGACACAGCACTTTGGAGCGCAAAGAGCGATCAGCTTCCTGATACGAAATGATGCCTGTCAGTTAGCAGCAGACGTTCAGAAGCACTCTCTGGACTGCAGGGACGTCCTCCTCGGAGCACAAAAAGCACCTTCTCCTCTGCCAGGTGCAGCACCCCACTTTCATCCCACATAACAATCACCTTTTTACCAATCATAGCAAAAACAACAACAGCAACAACGAAATCTCCCAGAAAACTTCCAGACAAAGCCCCTTTTCATTTCCCACAGGAATAAAACTTGTCAGAGGTATTGCAGAGGTATTGTTTTGCTCAGTGCAGCCAAAGGGCTGATTCTAAATACAGGTTTGCTTCCTGCACCCTTCCAGGATGGTAATCACCAGCAGCCGGCCGCCCTCCACTGCTGCCACACATCTTTATGCAGAGCAAAAATCATGCAGGCTGATGAGTCATGAGCTAAAAACCTCTGGGTTAATTACACAGGGGACACAGGCTCTCTGTCACTTAGCTCCAGGCGAATGAACCGAATTATTTTGTTATTAGTTCCCTACCAGCTATCGCCCAATTTGTTTTGTTTCAGTTCAAACGTTCCGTCCCAAATGTTTCTAACTGATTAAATGAAAATTGAGAGAATACGATTCATGACATTTCTCATTTATCAGTGCTGTTTGGAGCTGTAGTGATCAGCATGATGACCTGATCATCATCATGAGGTCATTTTCTTGTTTTATTTAGTAGAATTATACAGTTGT